>JARQOD010001933.1:0-87351 GCA_033576555.1 Oophaga sylvatica | reverse complement strand
CAAAGATTCTGGCTAGTGATTCTGCAATTTCCTCTGCTAACTCTTTCAGTACCCTAGGATGTAATTCATCGGTGGTGGCATTTCTTTGGAGTGCCACACAGCCCTCCATGTGTCACCAGAGGTAGCTTGACTGCCATTAGGTACAGAGATGATATCCTCAGACCCCTTGTGAGACCATATGCTGGTGCGGTTGGCCCTGGGTTCCTCCTAATGCAGGACAATGCCAGACCTCATGTGGCTGGAGTGTGTCAGCAGTTCCTGCAAGATGAAGGCATTGAAGCTATGGACTGGCCTGCCCGTTCCCCAGACCTGAATCCGATTGAGCACATCTGGGACAGCATGTCTCGCTGCATCCACCAACATCATGTTGCACCACAGACTGTTCAGGAGTTGACGGATGCTTTAGTCCAGGTCTGGGAGGAGATCCCTCAGGAGAACATCCGCAACCTCATCAGGAGCATGCCCAGGCATTGTAGGGCGGTCATACAGGCACGTGGAGGCGACACACAGTACTGAGCATCATTTTGACTTGTTTCCACTTTAATTTTGTCTTGTTTTGATTTTCATTTTGACTTGTTTCCACTTTCATTGTTGGGGTCTCTCCAAATCCAGGCCTTCATTGGTTCAAAAATTTGATTTACATTGATGAATTTTGTGTGATTATGTTGACAGCACATTCAACTTTGTACAGAACAAAGTATTCAATGCGAATATTTCATTCCTTTAGATCTAGGATGAGTTATTTGAGTGTTCCCTTTATTTTTTTGAGCAGTGTATATTATCTAAATTCTTTATCAGTATGTCTTTGGAGTATGGGAGGAAACCAAAGTACTTGCAGGAAACCCTTGCAAACACGGGACCTCAGCTCTGCAAGGCTGCAGTGCTAACTACTGAGCTGCCATGCTGCCCTAGAAGATGAACTGCATTCCCAGTTCTTTACTCTCCGGCATGGTTCTTCGAAGTCTCTGTATATACAACTCTGGCAAAAATTAAGAGACCACTGCACAGTTTTATAAAAATCAGCATCTCTATATGTCTGACAGCCATTCCATTCCAGTGTCAGTTGAATTCCAACCAGAGTACACCTCATTCTACTTAATGTGCTTCTGATAAGGAGATCACCTGAAACAAATTTAATTTAACGAAGGAAGGTATAAAAAACACTGCTGTGGTGTTCACAATCATCTTGCAATAGCACAAGCTGGATGGCAAAAACAGTGCTAGTAATATTCCAAAAGTAATAGGAATGAAAATATAACTTTTAACCATGCCAAAGAAATTGATATGAAAAGTCCAGAGTGAGGAAAAGAAGGCCTCAATTCCAGCTTTACTAGCAGAGGGATACAGTGAGTGTCATGTTGCCTCCATCCTTAAAATTTCTAAGATGGCAGTCCATTACAACAAGGTCAAGCAGCAGACACTGGGGACAACAAAGCTACAGACCGGCAGAGGGCGAAAACCTCTCTCCACTGACCGGGATGACCGCCATCTTATTTCAATATCGCTCAGCAACTGCAGGATGACATCAAATGACCTACAAAAGGAATAGCAGCTGGGGTGAAGTGCTCGGCAAGAACAGTTTGTAACAGGCTCCTAGAGGCAGGGCTCAAGTCATGTAAAGCTAGAAAAAAGCCTTTCATCAATGAGAAGCAAAGGAGAGCCAGGCTGAAGTTTGCCAAAGACCATAAGGATTGGACCATAGAGGACTGAAGTAAGGTAATCTTCTCTGATGAGTTTAATTTTCATCTTTGCCCAACACCTGGTCATCTAACTTTTAGACGGAGACCTGGAGAGGCGTACAAGCCACAGTGTCTTGTACCCACTGTAAAATTTGGTGGAGGATCGGTGATGATCTGGGGATGCTTCAGAAAGGCTGGAATTGGGCAGGTTAATCTTTGCAAAGGACGTATGAATCAAGCCTCATACAAGGTTTCCTGGAAAAGCAGTGGATTCCTTCTGCTCAGGCAATGTTCCCCAACTCTGAGTACTGTTTTTTCCAGCAGGACAATGCACCATGCCACACTGCTAGGTCCATAAATGTGTGGATGAAGGACCACCACCTCAAATCCCTGTTATGGCCAGCCCAATGTCCCGACCTGAACCCGTTGAAAACCTCTGGAATGTAATCAAGAGGAAGATGTATAGTCACAAGCCATCAAACAAAGAAGAACTGCTTACATTTTTGTACCAGGAGTGGCATAAGGTCACCCAAAAGCAGTGTGAAAGACTGGTAGAAAGCATGCCAAGATGCTTGAAAGCTGTGATTAAAAATCCTGGTTATTCCTCAAAATATTGATTTCTGAACCCTTCCTGAGTAGTGTTGAGCATTCCGATACCGCAAGTATCGGGTATCGGCCGATATTAGCTGTATCGGAATTCCGATACTTAGTTCCGATATTTTTCATATATCGTATACCGGAATCGGAAGTTCCCATAATTCTTTTAGAGGCAATGTGATTATAGTCAGCCAATGAGGAATCCTAAGAAGTGTGGGCACATCCTGTACTGCTGTGGTCATCTTAACTAATGGCATGGCTGTGATTGGCTGCTGAAATGATGTCAGAATGCACTATAAAAGGCGCCGCCGCCATTTTAGCGTCACTGTGCTGTGAACTCAGTTAGGGACAGAACGCTGCTCTGCTGACTCTGAGGGACAGTTAGAGATTGCGATTTTGTGTACTGTGCTTTAGGCAGGCTAGTTTACCAACTGCTGTGTAAAGCTTCCTTTTGCCTTGCAGTGTTGTTTTAACAGCGCTGTGCAAGGTGTGTGTGTGAGAGTGAAGGTGACGCTGCAGTTTGCTCTGCATCCACCGCTGTTTGTAGGCATCTGCACGTGTCACTCACAGACTCTTTTTTTTTAATTATTTTGTGGAATTGGTGCAGCTCCATTCAATTGAAATTAACAGTGATCTATTAGTGTGACGCGCTTCCATCCATATACAGTACATTGGTTGCAAACACTATAGAAGTACAGAAAGGAGCCTTTCACAGCTAGTGAACAGTTGTTTCAGTGTTCACTGCAGTCTGTGAGGTATTTTTTTGTTGAGTGCAGATTACGCTCCAGTTAGTTCTTCAACCACTGCTGGTTGTAGTCTGCTGAGCGTGTGTCACTGCCTCATCCTTCAAATTTTTCTCTAATTGGTGCTGCTCCATTATATTTTAAAAAAAATCGAATCTATTAGTGTGACGCGCTTCCATCCGTATACAATACATTGGTTGCAAACACTATAGAAGTACACAAAGGGGCCTTTTACAGCTAGTGAACAGTTGCGTTTCAGTGTTCACTTTAGTCTGTGAGCTTTTATTTTTTTGAGTGCAGATTACGCTCCAGTTAGTTCTTCAACCACTGCTGGTTGTAGTCTGCTGAGCGTGTGTCACTGCCTCATCCTTCCGATTTTTCTCTAATTGGTGCTGCTCCATTATATTTTAAAAAAATCTAATCTATTAGTGTGACGCGCTTCCATCCGTATACAATACATTGGTTGCAACCACTATAGAAGTACACAAAGGGGCCTTTTACAGCTAGTGAACAGTTGTGTTTCAGTGTTCACTGTAGTCTGTGAGCTTTTCATTTTTTGAGTGCAGATTACGCTCCAGTTAGTTCTTCAACCACTGCTGGTTGTAGTCTGCTGAGCGTGTGTCACTGCCTCATCCTTCAAATTTTTCTCTAATTGGTGCTGCTCCATTATATTTTAAAAAAATCTAATCTATTAGTGTGACGCGCTTCCATCGTATACATACATTGGTTGCAAACACTATAGAAGTACACAAAGGGCCTTTTACAGCTAGTGAACAGTTGTGTTCAGTGTTCACTGTATCTGTGAGCTTTTCATTTTTTGAGTGCAGATTAGGCTCCAGTTAGTTCTTCAACCACTGCTGGTTGTAGTCTGCTGAGCGGTGTCACTGCTCATCCTTCCAATTTTTCTCTAATGTGCTGCTCCATTATATTAAAAAATCTAATCTATAGTGTGACGCGCTTCCATCCGTATACAATACATGGTTGCAAACACTGTAGAAGTACACAAAGGGCCTTTACAGTAGTGAACAGTTGTGTTTCAGTGTTCACTGTAGTCTGTGAGCTTTTCATTTTTTGAGTGCAGATTACGCTCCAGTTAGTTCTTCAACCACTGCTGGTTGTAGTCTGCTGAGCGTGTGTCACTGCCTCATCCTTCAAATTTTTCTCTAATTGGTGCTGCTCCATTATATTTAAAAAAAATCTAATCTATTAGTGTGACGCGCTTCCATCTGTATACAATACATTGGTTGCAAACACTATAGAAGTACACAAAGGGGCCTTTCACACCTACTGAACAGTTGTCTGCAGTGTTCACTGCAGTCTCTGAGGAATAACCACACTTAGGCCTTATAACTTTTCTGACTTTCTTTATCAATCTACCAAGATGAAGAAGGCAGGGAGTAAGGCACGTGGTCGTGGCCGTGGAGTTTCAGCAGGGAGAGGACGTGGGGATTCTGTGTCTGCTGCTGCCGCACCCAGTGACACAGCATCCACCAGTTTACCCCGTGAGCGTTCCTTTATGTGCAGTTTTTTAGGAGCTCGGCGTAACCCCTGCTGCGGGAAGAACTAATTGATGCCGTTGTTGGTTGGATGGCAGCCAATGCATCGACTTCAATTGCTTCCACCTCCTCTCAGGACCACAGCACTGTTGAACAACCATCTGTCTCTTCACCGCCTGCCAAATTGCCCAGGCAGTCAGAGAGCTCTGTAAAGGAGCCAGCTGAGTCTCTGCTTCTGTTCTCAGAATCTGTTGGCTTGCAAACAGGGGCCCAGGCAAGCAGCATTCTGGAATGTGAAGAAGAGGCAGTATGCAGTGATGCGCATCAGCTGTGTTTCTCTGAATCTGAAGAGGCGGGTGAGCCAGTGCCGATGGTCAGCACACCGCAGAACGCATCTGATGATGATGAGACTCAGTTGCCAGTTTCTGTGAGCATGGTGCTGGCCAGACCACCCAACAACAGCAGGTGTTGGAAGAGGGTAGTGGTGGAGATGATGAGGTCCAAGACCCAACATGGCGTGAGGAACAGGAAGGTGGTGGGAGCAGCTCTGAGGAAGAGATTGCACCAACGGTCCAAACAGTAGGGAGAGGTAGGCTGCAGACTCGCTTGCCTGTAGCCTCCAGTTTGGCACCCGTTCGGAGCAGTTCTCTTCCAACAGCCAAACCGGGCGCTCCCAGGACTTGCTCTGCGTGGTCCTTTTTTGATACAGTTGCAGATGATATTTGCTATGTAAATGCAAGCTGTGTAATCAAAAATTAAAAGAGGTAAAAGTGTCAGTAACCTTAATACAACAAATATGTGGAAACATGTGCGGTCAAAGCACTTTGTTGAGTTACAAAGACACACTGGAGATGTAGGCCAACCTACAGCAGCACCTACATCTTCAGCTCGTGTTGGAGCCTCTTCCTCCAGTTCACACACAGCTGGTTCGGCTTCCTCAAAGGATCGCCATGGAAGAACCTCTGTCACTGTTGTCCAGAGACACAGTGTTATTCCACCCACAGCTGCAAGTTCCCTGTCATCCTCACACACCCAGGCCACAAAACAGCCATCGGTAGCACAGGCATGGGATAAAAGACGGCCATACTCGGCAAACCATCCACGAGCACAGGCTCTGAATGCTGGCATTGCAAAACTCCTGTCCCTTGAAATGCTGTCATTCAGGCTGGTGGAGACTGACAGTTTCCGTGAATTAATGGCATTGGCAGTCCCACAATACAATGTGCCCAGCCGATTTTATTTCAGCAGGCAAGCCGTCCCTGGTCTGCAAAAGCATGTTGAGGGAAAAATTAAACATGCGCTACTAAACGCCATCAGTAGCAAGGTCCACCTGACCACCGATGCGTGGACCAGTACCCATGGCCAGGGACGATACCTTTCCCTCACTGCCCATTGGGTCAATGTTGTGGAGCCGCTTACAGATCTTGCGAGTGGCGCTGTACGTGTTCTGCCAACTCCAAGGATTGCAGGAATCAAGTCTGTCCACATTGACTCCTCCTCCTACTCCAGTTCCTCAGAATCATCGCTGCAGGAGCCGTCACGGTCTACCTCCACATGGACCCGTGAACGCTTACCTGTTGCGACCGATATGAGCACAGCTGTAATGTGTGTAGTACAGTTCATATAGCGTCTTGTGCTTGGGTACGATGAAAATACATGAGACACAGGTTTGATATAGAAAGTCTTGTATTACTTCATACAAGTTGGCAAAAATAGTCACACAGTTTGCAGACACAGAAGCAGGAGACACAGCAGGCCAGAGTAATCTAAGCTCAGCAATAACTCTCCACAACAGGTTCAGGATCTTCTTCTCTGTTACCGTAAGTCCATGCAAACGTGGGTCTTTCAAAGAGCAGGTTCAGAGTCCACAAGTGCTTCAGAGTTCCTCAGTAGGAATAGCTGGAGTACAAGGTCCAAGGCTTCAGGAGTCAGGTCACAGGTTCACTGCAGGCTAGATTCTGAAGCACTGATTGCTCAGCTGTGGCTGCTTAAGAAGCAAGAGGAGAGAATCAGGGCGGGAACATGCAAGCTGGAAACTCCATATTGACCGAGGGCAAGATAGCTGCAGCAAGACAGAAAGTAAAATGGCTGACAAAAAACTGAGTTTCAGGAACATGTACACAGAACCTTACATTACTCCCCCCTTAGGGACAACCTCCGGATGACCTCAGACCAGGCTTGTGTGGGTACCTCTGATGAAACTGACGGAGCAAGCGAGGAGCATTAACGTTATTGACTGGTTCCCATGAGTTGTCCTCCACTGGGTAGCCCTGCCATTTAATCAGATATTGTAACTGATTTCTATACAACCTGGAATCTAAAATCCTTTCCACCACAAATTCTTCCTGACCATCGACTAGCACTGGGTCAGGGCAAGGAGAAGAACGTCCAGGAAACGTATTGGGTGTCGCAGCCTTTAGTAGGGATACATGAAAAACAGGGTGGATTCTCATAGTTCTGGGCAGTTGAAGACGACAAGCAACG
Source organism: Oophaga sylvatica (assembly GCA_033576555.1). NCBI lineage: Eukaryota > Metazoa > Chordata > Amphibia > Anura > Dendrobatidae > Oophaga > Oophaga sylvatica. Next base: position 80,352 of record JARQOD010001933.1, on the reverse strand, counting down.
GCACTTATAATTTTACTGATTTTATAGGGTCCAATGTACTTATGTCCCAACTTAGACGATGGAATCCTTAACTTAAGATTTTTGGTTGACAGCCAGACCAGGTCTCCTACCTTGAAAGCTGGTGCAGGTTTACGAAATTTATCTGCTGCTTTCTTGTACCTTTCCTGAGCTGATTCCAGATTCTCCTTTAGAAGATCCATATTCTTCTGTAAAGACGTGATTCTTTCAGCCACTGCTGGTAAAGGCGTTTCTATGGGAAATCGTGGTAGAATGTTAGGATGATAACCTAGATTAGAGTAAAAAGGAGACTGCTTAGTGGAGGCACTCTGAGAGTTGTTATAAGAGAACTCAGCTAATGGAAGTAGATCCACCCAATCATCCTGTAGGTGGCAGATAAAGCAGCGGAGATACTGCTCCAGGGTTTGATTGGTTCGTTCGGTCTGTCCATTAGTCTGGGGATGAAAAGCAGAAGAAAGGTTTACTTTAATGTCCAAAGCTGCACAGAAATTTTGCCAAAACCTAGAAGTGAATTGCACCCCTCGATCCGAAATAACCTCATCCGGTACTCCATGTAAGCGAAACACATCTTTAATCATCAAATCTGATGTCTGTTTTGCAGTGGGTAAGCCGACACAAGGGATAAAATGAGCTGCCTTTGTTAGACGGTCAACCACCACTAGAATGGTGTTCTTCCCTTGAGAGGTTGGTAACTCCACAATGAAGTCCATAGAAATGGATCCCCACGGGCGGGACGGGGTGGGAAGAGGTTTTAACAGACCAGTTGGTGAGGAGCGAGGTGTTTTGCATCTTGCACAGACTTCACATGAAGTGACATAGTTTAAAACATCCTTCCTGCAAGTGGGCCACCAAAAGAAACGAGAAAGAAATTCCTGTGTCTTTAGAATTCCTCTATGCCCAGCTATCTTGGAATCGTGAATGAGTTGCAATACTCTCAATCTGACTGTTTCAGGAATATACAGGCGTTGTCCCTGAATCCACACACCATTCTTAAAGACAAGACTTACGTCCCTTGGGGGTTGTGCCAAAAAGGAATCCGCATGGTATGCTTCCTTGATGTCCTTAGGTAGGTCTTGATTATGAATCACTCCCAGGAATCTAAAGTCAGGAAGAATAGTCTTAGGAGGAGTAATTGGACGTGTCTCTGCTGAGTAAATCCTAGAGAGTGCATCAGCCTTTCCATTGCGCGATCCTGGTCTATAAGAAATGATACAATTAAATTGGTTTAAGAAAAGATTCCAGCGAGCCTGGCGAGGAGTCAGGCACTTAGCCGACCTGATAAATTCAAGGTTACGATGGTCTGTCAGGACGACTATTTGCTGTGCAGCTCCCTGAAAAGGTGTCTCCATTCTTTGAAGGCGGCAATAATGGCCAACAACTCTCTATTGCCCACATCGTAGTTCCTCTCAGCAGAAGACAACTGCTGGGAAAAGAAGGCACAGGGATGCAAGACATTCTTCTCACCTGTTCTCTGAGAGAGTATAGCTCCAACGGCACAGTCTGAAGCATCCACCTCTATTATGAAGGCAAGCTCGGGGTTGGGATGTATTAAGATAGGTGCAGTGGTAAATTTATCTTTTAGACGGGAAAATGCTTCCTGGGCTTGGGGAGTCCAGGAGAACCTAGACTCTTTCCGGGTAAGTTGGGTGATAGGTGACACTACCTCAGAGAAATTCCTAATGAAACGTCTATAGAAGTTGGCAAACCCGATGAAGCGCTGTACCTCCTTCACATTTCTAGGACTTGGCCAATCCTTGATGGCTTGGGTTTTGCTTCCATCCATACTAATTCCTTGTGTAGACAGTACATACCCCAGAAATTGAATTTCGGTCCTATGGAATTCACACTTTTCAAGTTTGATGTAAAGATGATTTTGTCTTAGACGTTCCAAGACCATTCTCACATGTCCATGATGTTCCTCTGTGGAGTTAGAAAAAATTAGAATATCATCCAAATAAATCACCACGAATGTATCTAGGAGATCCCTGAAGATGTCATTCACCAAGTGTTGGAAAGTGGCTGGGGCGGTACTCAGACCAAAAGGCATAACTAGATATTCAAAGTGTCCATAGCGTGACCTGAATGCAGTCTTCCATTCATCCCCAGGTCTAATACGGACTAAGTTATAGGCCCCACGAAGATCTAGTTTAGAGAAAATTTTGGCATGTCGCACTCTCTCCAATAACTCAGGGATTAAAGGCAATGGATAACGGTTTCGAATAGTAACCTTATTGAGTTCCCTATAGTCTACGCAGGGTCTCAGAGATCCATCTTTCTTCTTTACAAAGAAGATGGGTGCACCTGCAGGAGATGAAGAGGGGCGTATGAAGCCCTTGGCTAGATTTTCGTCTATGTAATCCTTTAAAGCCTTTAGCTCGGGCCCCGCCAGGGGGTAGATCTTACCAAAAGGTATCTCTGCTCCAGGCAATAATTCAATTGGACAATCATATGGACGGTGAGGAGGAATCTGGTCAGCGTTCTTCTTGTCACATAAATCCACATAGTCCTGGTATACAGCTGGTAGTTCAGGGACTGACATGGTTCCTTTAGGAACAGAGCAAGCTGAAACTTTTGGACTCATCTGTTTCTCTGGAAAGTGTAATTCCTTGGTCTCCCAGTTAATGGTAGGATTCTGAGCCTGCAGCCATGGTAGCCCTAGAATAATGGGAAAGTGGGGAGAAGAGATAAGCATAAAGGACAGTTTCTCTTGATGATCTTTACCCATAAGAACCCTCAAAGGCTCTGTTTCCTGATCCACTGGTCCAGAGGTCAGCAGGGAGCCATCCACAGTTTCCATCTGTACTGGAGTAGCCTTCTTCACTGAACGTATCCCCTGTTTCAGAGCAAAGGAGACATCCATAAAATTTCCACTTGCCCCTGAGTCGATCATAGCAGAGCTAGACACCCAAGCTGAGTCAACCCAGAGTTTGATGGAAAGAAAGCAATGAGAATTGTTTTTCTTACAACTCAGCTGGGACACCGCTGAGGAAACTTGAAAAATTGCAGCGTTTACACAGTCAACGTCCTCAGAGGTAACGGAGTTTAAGTCCGAGAAATCAAGATCTGTTGCTGCAGATCTCTCTGGAGCCTGAGGCTCGGACCTGACAGATCCCCTCTCGCAACACTCACAGTGAATGAGTGCTGCAGTAGTCTTACGAGAACGGCTGGGACAGTTTATAATGAAGTGCCCTGACTTACCACAATAGAAACATAGATTCTCCTTAAAACGATGTTCCTTGCGTGCATCACTAACCCGTCGTTGTAAAGAGTCTACCTGCATGGGTTCAGGTTCAGGTTCCCGTGTAATCCTACTCAAAGGTTCCTTTAGCTGGAGAGGAAGGTAGGAAAAGGTTAGTGCGATTGCTTTCGAACCATCTCTCTTGCCTGCGTTCAGTCAGACGAGTATCAATACGGATGCAGTAGTTAATAAAATCACCTAACGCAGTGGGAGGGTCGGCACGAGCAAGTTCATCCTTAATCAGTGGAGATAACCCTTTTCGAAAAATAGATTTTTTGGCGGAACTGTCCCAGGTGGTATCAAGGGCCCATCTCCTGAAATCCAAGGCATATTCAGCTACCGAGTGCTTACCTTGGCGCAAAGCTAACATGGCTGCTTCAGCTGTTGCACCTCGATTGGGGTCATCAAACACCTGCCCCATGGCTGAAATGAAAGCATCAAGATGATCCAAACATTCATCCTCAGTCTCAATCAGAGGGTTTGCCCACATCAAAGCCTTGTTGGTAAGCAACATAATTATAGTAAGCACCTTAGATCGTTCAGTGGGAAATTGTGAAGCATGTGCAGAAAAAAAAAGATTGCATTGATTAATAAATCCCCTGAATTTCTCAAGTTCACCGCCAAAACGAAAAGGGGGCAACTTGGGAATCCCAGAACTCGGGGCTACGGCAGGAGCCTGGACTCGCTCCTCTAGAACCTCAATCCTGGCTCGCAAATCCTGGGCAGTCTGTCCAAACACTTGCAAATTGTGATTAGTGAGGTCCTGTAGGTTTGTAAAACGGGTCTTTATATTCTGCAAATCTGCAAGGATATTATCAGTCACTCCGCAAAGTTCCTTTATGCGGGCCTCCATTTTCCAGATTTTTAAGACAGGAGTACTGGAAGGAGAGGAGAGGAGAAAAAAAAAAACAATAGTGTTTACCTGTGGTAACACTGCAGAAAAAAAACTTAAGGGAATTGCTCACCTGGAATGGTTGTGAGAAGTCACAACCACTGTCATCACAGAAAGTACAACCGGACATCCGATATCCACAGTTACAGCAGACACAGCCTTTCCAGACCCAGCAGACACTAACGTTTGGCTTCAGAATCTTGTAATGTGTGTAGTACAGTTCATATAGCGTCTTGTGCTTGGGTACGATGAAAATACATGAGACTCAGGTTTGATATAGAAAGTCTTGTATTACTTCATACAAGTTGGCAAAAATAGTCACACAGTTTGCAGACACAGAAGCAGGAGACACAGCAGGCCAGAGTAATCTAAGCTCAGCAATAACTCTCCACAACAGGTTCAGGATCTTCTTCTCTGTTACCGTAAGTCCATGCAAACGTGGGTCTTTCAAAGAGCAGGGTTCAGAGTCCACAAGTGCTTCAGAGTTCCTCAGTAGGAATAGCTGGAGTACAAGGTCCAAGGCTTCAGGAGTCAGGTCACAGGTTCACTGCAGGCTAGATTCTGAAGCACTGATTGCTCAGCTGTGGCTGCTTAAGAAGCAAGAGGAGAGAATCAGGGCGGGAACATGCAAGCTGGAAACTCCATATTGACCGAGGGCAAGATAGCTGCAGCAAGACAGAAAGTAAAATGGCTGACGAAAAAACTGAGTTTCAGGAACATGTACACAGAACCATAGAACAGCCGTGGCCAAACGTCAACAGGCCGTCCTGAAATTAATTTCCATGGGAATCGAAGCCACACAGCGCAGGAGCTCTGGGATGCCATCAAGCAGCAGAGCGACGTGTGGTTTTTGTCAGCTAATCTCCAGCCAGGCTTGGTAGTGTGTGACAATGGCCGAAATCTGGTGGCAGCTCTGGGCCTTGGCAACCTCACTCACATACCATGTCTGGCACATGTGCTCAACTTGGTCGTGCAGAGTTTTTTGAGGGACTATCCGGATCTTGATGCACTGCTGCACAAGGTCCGCCTAGAGTGCGCTCACTTGCGACGTTCCAGCATGGCCAGATCGCGCATTGCAGCTCTGCAAGTCAGATTTCGCCTTCCTGAACATCGCATCATATGTGACGTACCCACCAGGTGGAATTCCACGTTACATATGTTGGAGCGGTTGTGTGAGCAGCAGCCAGCAGTAATGGAGTATCAGCTGCAACATGCGCAATCAACTCGCAATTTGCGCCGTTCACACTTCACCACTACTGAGTGGGCCTCTATGAAGGACATCTGCCACGTTTTGCGTGCGTTTGATGAGTCAACGCGGATGGCGCGTGCAGATGATGCACTAGTCAGCCTGACTGTCCCCCTTATCTGCCTGCTTCAAAAAACACTGCAAGCAGTAAGGGATGAGGTTTTGGAAGAGGTGGAGGATGAGGAGTCACAAATTCCATCACCTCGACAGTCAGCGCAACGTGGCTCCTCACAAAGGGCTGGGCAGGGCTCACTTTGTGAGGAGGATGAGGAGGAGTCAATGGAGGAGGAAGACATGGCTCCAGAGGGAGGTACACAACGCTCTAGTCAGTATGTAGAGCGAGGGTGGGGTGATGCAGAGCAGGCAGAGATGACGCCTCTTGCAGGGGACAGCGTTTCTTGGCCAGTTGGGAGTCTGCAGCACATGGTTGATTTCATGCTGCAGTGCCTGAGAAACGACCGCCGCATCGCCCACATTCTCACCACGTCTGATTATTGGGTGTACACCCTCCTAGACCCTCGCTAACCGGGACAACTTACAAAGCCTCATCACATCGTTGAACCGGGAGCGTAAAATGCGGGAGTACCAAGACACACTGGTGCAATCCATAATGTTCTCCATTCCAGCCGAGAGCACTGCTGCTGCTACTGCTTTACAAAGCAGCTCTGTGCGTCGAGGCAGTGGAGACAGCTCTGCAACAAGAGGGAGCACAAGCAGCGCCTCTGCACAGGGCAAGACCAGTATGTTCCAAATGTGGCAAAGTTTTGTGGCAGCGCCACAAATGTCTACACCATCCGAGACGGCTCCAGTCAGCAGGAGGCAACGTTTCCGTAAGATGGTGACAGACTACATGTCTTTCCCTCTCAGTGTACTCCCAGATGGCTCTTCCCCATTCAAGTTTAGGGTCTCTAAGCTGGATACATGGCCAGAGCTTAGCCAGTATGTATTGGAGGTGCTGGCTTGCCCTGCTGCCAGTGTATTATCGGAGCGCGTCTTTAGTGCTGCAGGTGGTGTACTAACAGACCGTCGCATGCGACTATCCTCCGATAATGTAGACCGGCTTACTTTTCTGAAAATGAACAAGGCATGGATCTCGCCTGAATTTGTCTGTCCGTTTTCAGATTAAATAACTGATTCGCAACGTTATCCATGTCTCCTGTTATGTTCATCTTTCTACCACCTGAACTCTACTCCCTGGGCTACAACACTGCCAGTTGCTGCTCAGAAGTGTCGTATCCACAGACCAATACACAAGCTATAGTGTTAGTGGGTTCAGTAACGCCAGCTGTTCCCCTGCTGTGTGTCCGGCAAGAAGTCTCCTGTTCCCTACACATGCACAGAAAAACCCATGTCGAACATGCTCCAAATAGGGAAGAGCCGTCACCCTGATTGTTATGCTTAAAACAGGAAATTGTGAAGTTTTACAGGCATAGAATGATAAATTTTTATAACAAATATGGACAAATAATAATTTGTCATCACAGCGCATATCTGCACCTGTCTATTAGAAATGGTAACAAAAACTAAAACATAGTGTTCACTTTTTAAATTAATGCATAAAAGTACATTTCATACTTATCAATTAATGGTTTTTAAGGAACTTTATCTGTACCTGTAAGATAATGCAGTCAATGGATGTACGAATCATAAACATCCTCATCATCATCATCACGAGTTATATTTATGACAGACATTATAAAATACACATACTGATGCCAACTGTAACTTCGCACACCATATATGAAATGGCCAGCATCTAAACCTGGTAATAATGTGCAATAATAAATTATTACATCTAGAAAGTGCATCATGCATACTGACAATAGGTAGTTATACCTGCAAGTGCTGTTGAAACAACCACAACAGATATAAATTAATAATGGTATATAGGTATCACAGTGCATAGTTACTCATGGACAATGTTGATGTAATACTGTACCTCAATAAAGTCAGCGTCAACCATTATGCTTGTTAGTCTTGTAGATTGTTAAAGAGGGAACGTGTTAAATTTTGTTGGTCATAGGTGGAGTATTAGACATTAAATGATTACTGCTGTCGTATTTTAGGCGTCCCTAGGGCAGAATAACGCTGCGTAAGGTCACATTTTATAGAGAGTCATCTAATAGACACACGCTACCCTACCCTACGCGTGACAGTAGGAAGGTAGTGTTGACGGATAAAGCCTTGCGCAACCAGACATGCTTTTACCCTCTTCAACACTGAACAAGGAAAAAATGCATGATTGCAGCCGCAGACTTTATTGACGTACAGTATAACATCGCCATTAGCCATCAGAGGCTGTACACTGTCTGATACAGACATAGAATATACCTTTGCTATCCGTAGTCTTTGTTTCACCTACACTTGCAGGCACACACTTAAATTGTGACAATGCATAATGTTTTTTTAAATGGTTATTTTTTATCGTACATTATTGCGTCATCACATTGATGAGTCCATGCTGGACATGTCATACATGCTGTCCAAAGTAACGATTTTATTAACTTAAATAATTGAAATGTCTGTGACTGTCACATATAAATTGCAATGATGATGATGAGTGACTATTACAAAATCCATTGTCTTCACTATGTTATGGTTTAACATAGCGTTCCTTAAGCATTATTCATAAATACAAAAATGGACTTTTATTCTTAAATTTAAAACACTATATTTTGTAAACTATTTTTTGGGTGGTGTGTTGTTCCATTTCTTGTTGCCATGTGCATATATGCGTTTATATTTTCAGGGTCTTTATTTTTATTATTGAAATTAGTAAAGATGTGTATCTTCGTACCGTGTTAGCCAGTACAAGATATAAAAATATTTACACATGAGAGTCCTCATTGATTGATACCTTTTAATGGATAACTGAAAAGATGGTAACAAATTGCAAGCTTTCGAGGCTACTCACGTCGATCATCTCTGATCATCAGGCAAAGAATAAAAAAAAAAAATAAGAATCACATATTTCTATACACAACAGGACACAGGAATAGTGCAATAGGTAAGACAAGTGACGTGCAGCAGAACTGTCATTATGCCGGAGGGATGAACATAAATATTGGAACAGTTTCTAGATAAGGATAGAAAGTTTTATTGCCCTCTGATTGGGGGCTGGTTTTGTGTTTTCATGCCCCTGTAAGGGCAGAGACGCAGATTCCTTAATTGATATAGAATGACATGAATCCGTGTGATCTATTCATTCCACCACTAAGACTGTCAAAGGTAATGATGAGCTTATATTCCAAAACCTTTCTATCTTTCTCAGATTTTAAGTTTGATTTTAATACCAGTAATTCCATATCCATCATGCTATGACCGGGCATACCAAATTTTTTTGCCACAGGTAAATCCATTATTTTTTCTCTTATTGTGTGGCGATGATAATTCATCCTTGTTCTCAGTTTTTGGCCGGTCTCCCCAACATACAGACCCCCATTTTGACATTTAGTACATATAATTAGGTACACCACATTACATGTGAAGCAGCTGAAAGTATCTGGGATCTTGTAGTCGTCATGGGAGTTGGGGATCTTTATGTTGTCCGTGGTCATTAGAGATGCACAGCTTTTACATTTCTTCTGGTTGCAAGGAAAGGTTCCTGCAGCTGTTGGGGAGGACAGGGAGCTTCTGACAATGATGCTTCTTAGATTTGGGGGCTGCCTAAAACACAGTAGTGGGGTGTCTGGAAATATGGATTGTAATATCGGCATCTTTTTGTAGTAAAGGTTGTAGTTTGCGTGTAGCTCCCTTTAGCAACGCCAGATTTAGATTGTAGGTGACCACTACAGGCACCCGGTTATTTTCTTCTTTACCTTTGTAATGTAGCAGGTGATTCCTTGATATTCTGTTGGCTCTTGAAATTTGGTTTTCAATTGTTCTTGGATGGTATCCCTGGTTCAAAAAAGTATTTCTGAGGCGACCCCCCACTACTGTGTTTTAGGCAGCCCCCAAATCTAAGAAGCATCATTGTCAGAAGCTCCCTGTCTCCCCAACAGCTGCAGGAACCTTTCCTTGCAACAAGAAGAAATGTAAAACCTGTGCATCTATAATGACCACGAACAAGATAAAGATCACATACTCCCATCACGACTACAAGATCCCAGCTACTTTCAGCTGCATCTAATGTAATGCGGTGTACCTAATTATATGTACAAAATGTCCAAATGGGGGTCTGTATGTGGGGGAGACCGGCCAAAAACTGAGAACAAGGATGAATTATCATCGCCACACAATAATATAAAAAATAATGGATTTACCTGTGGCCAAAAAATTTGGTATGCCCGGTCATAGCATGATGGATATGGAATTACTGTTATTAAAATCTAACTTAAAATCTGAGAAAGATAGAAAGGTTTTGGAATATAAGCTCATCATGACCTTTGACAGTCTTAGTGGTGGAATGAATAGATCACACGGATTCATGTCATTCTATATCAATTAAGGAATCTGCGTCTCTGCCCTTACAGGGGCATGAAAACACAAAACCAGACCCCAATCAGAGGGCAATAAAACTTTCTCTCATTATCTATGAACTGTTCCAAGATTTATTATCATCCCTCTGCCATAATGACAGTTCGGCTTCACCTCACTTGTCTTACCTATTGCACTATTCCTGTGTCCTCTTGTGTGTAGAAATATGTGATTCTTCATTTTTTGTTTTAGTCTTAGCCTGATGAAGAGACCTGAGTAGTCTCAAAAGCTTGGAATTTGTTACCATCTTTTCAGTTAGCCATTAAACAGTATCAACCACTGAGGACTCTCAAGTATAAATATTTTTCTATTCTTGTAATTAAAATTCATCATTTTATTGTCCTATTAAAACTTCATTTATTCTTGTTTGAAGTACATACATTTGCAATGGCCACGTAACAAGGCAATAACTCTATATTTTATTTAAAAACCCTCCTTGACCCTGGGCTTCAACAGCGCCAGTTGCTGCTCAGAAGTGTTAGATGCACAGATGAAAACAATCGCTGATGTGTTTGTGGGGTTCAGTAACGCCTGCTGTTCCCCTGCTGTGTGTCTGGCAAAAAATTACTGCTGCTAAATACAAACTCAACTTCAAACATCTCATACTAGGCCTCTGCCTACACCCTCCTTGACCCTGGGCTTCAACAGCGCCAGTTGCTGCTCAGAAGTGTTAGATGCACAGATGAAAACAATCGCTGATGTGTTTGTGGGGTTCAGTAACGCCTGCTGTTCCCCTGCTGTGTGTCAGGCAAAAATTACTGCTAGCTACCTACACATGGTGAAAAAAACATGTCATGTCAAAGTGTCTAGTGCTACACATAGATATGAGGCTACACCATGATTTCTAAGCTGTAAACAATTGAAACGTCAGCTTTAAAACCATAAAATGATTATTCTTTGTCACAAATCTGTAACAAAATAATTGTGACATAATATTTCAGATATGCACATGTCGAAAACAAATGCTAACACAAAAGCCTACTTATGCTATAGGATACTGATGGTCAACCTTGTCACTCCATAGCTTAGACAAATCCAAATCACATCATGACTCAAATGCTGCAATGTTGGAAGTGCATAATGTGGGTTGAACTTTGACAACAGCTGCAGTGCGAAGGTTAGACTTCAGTGTTCTTGGCTTTTAAATAAAAGCATACAAGTAAATATAATAATCCAATGTTGATTAAGGGATGTGATGTACACCTGTAATATTGTGCAAACAATGCATGTAGGAATAGTCCTCTTCAACATTACTTATATTTGTGTCATTTTAAAAAATACATATTTAATTAGAAAGTTAACAGCCCATATCCTAAAGGTCCTTCATGTAAACATGATAATCGGTAACAAAAAACATGCATTACCTTGTTAAAGTCAATAGTGCATAGTCACAATAGCAAAATATATACCTGTAAGTGGTGCTGAAAGAACGACAACTGATAGAATAGGTGAATGATATCTATTTATCAGACTGAATAGCGACACCTGTACAATGTTGATATAATACTGTACCTTAACAAAACAGCTGTGTCACACCTCACACTCGTTTTTCTTGTAGCTTGTTATGTAATAGGGCACATGCGTGTATGTTTCATCATAGGTGCATGTTTACTGAGTAAAGCAGTCATGACAACGCCTTTGTGTTGTCGGTACGCTTGCGATGATGAACGATGCGCACCGTGAATGTTAGTCTGCGTCATAACACGCACAGACGTGTATTCCAACGCGTCACAGCAGGAAGCCAGTCTGTGCGTCCAAACAAAGGCGCAAGCATACATGCACGTACCCTTTTATAAAGCTATATAAAAAAAAGGATGTAGTAGTAACGCTGACTTTATTGAGGTACAGTATTCCATCGCCATTCACCATCTGTGGCTATGCAGTATCAGCTATATATACCTTATCTATCCGTTGTCATGCTTGCAAGTCCACAGTCAGGCATAAATAGCTGTTTTCACTATGCACTATGCAGTTTTTAAAGCTTTTGTTTGTTAATAGAAATGATTGGCACATTATCAGTATAACATGATGGGAATTTTAGATCTTTTTAAAAATTTTTTAGTGATATTATTAAGCAAATGTAAAGTTTTATGAATGTCACAGATAACTTGTAATGCTGATTATGTTTTTAAGTCAGCCATTCATTGTCTATACAATAAAAATGGTGTACATACTGTTACTTATCCATCATTAATGGATTGTGATATGTACTTGTATGCTTTTATTTAAAACCGTATAGCAGATTATTTAACCTATTTTTATTGTGGTTTGCATTGCTTTTCAACATGTTAATGTATGCGTTTATGTTTGTCAATTATTTACATATATTGTTTAAAGTAAAATCATCATCTTATGGTACTAAAGTTTATATTTCTCTTGTTTGGAGTATAGACATTTTTAATTGACACGTAACAAGGAAAATACTTGATCTAGTATTTAAACATCCTCCTTGCCCCTGGGCTCCAACACCGCCAGTTGTTGCTCGGAAGTGCTGTTAGCACAGTCAACACTTGCTCCTGTGTTACTGGGGTTCAGTAATGTCAGCTGTTCCCCTGCTGTGTGAACGGCAAAAAGTCCTGCTGCCTCCACCCTGTTCTCTTCTCATCCCTGGGCTCCAACACCGCCAGTTGTTGCTCGGAAGTGCTGTTAGCACAGTCAACACTTGCTCCTGTGTTACTGGGGTTCAGTAATGTCAGCTGTTCCCCTGCTGTGTGAACGGCAAAAAGTCCTGCTGCCTCCACCCTGTTCTCTTCTCATCCCTGGGCTCCAACACCGACAGTTGTTGCTCGTAAGTGTCATTGGCACGGGTACTCACTCCTGCCCAGACTGGTTACAGCACGCCATCTGTTTCCTGTCAGTGTAAACGTCACTTAGCCTGCAATAAGTTGTCCTGTCGTGTTGCGGTCGGGTTAGCCGACTCTATGGTGCCTGGAGTTTAGGTGCTTTCTATGTGTGCTGCGGGATATGCAAATAAAGACTGTTTCCGTTGTGACAATAGGACAATCACCCACTGTATTACTGTGGGATTCGGTAACTGCGGCCGGCTCTCGGCCTGTCAACTTAAATTTCCATGGGTACCTTCTGCTACCCGTCCGGGTTCCAGTACCGTCAACTGGTTCTCCGCAGTGCCTTTGGCCTAGGTGCCTCCATCTCGGTATCCGAGTTCCAGCAACGTCTGCTGGTCCTTGTAGTGCTTTTGAGCACAGGTACCTCCTGCTTAGTAACCGTGTCCCAGTAACGTCAGCTGGTCCTCGGTTGTGCCATTGGCTCTTTTCCTTCTGCTGCCCCTCCGGTTCCAGCACAGTCAGCTGGTCCTCGTTACTTGCATTGGCTCTTGTACCTTCTGCTACCCGTCCGGGTTCCAGTACCGTCAACTGGTTCTCCGCAGTGCCTTTGGCCTAGGTGCCTCCATCTCGGTATCCGAGTTCCAGCAACGTCTGCTGGTCCTTGGTAGTGCTTTTGAGCACAGGTACCTCCTGCTTAGTAACCGTGTCCCAGTAACGTCAGCTGGTCCTCGGTTGTGCCATTGTCTCTTTTTCTTCTGCTGCCCCTCCGGTTCCAGCACAGTCAGCTGGTCCTCGTTACTTGCATTGGCTCTTGTACCTTCTGCTACCCGTCCGGGTTCCAGTACCGTCAACTGGTTCTCCCGCAGTGCCTTTGGCCTAGGTGCCTCCATCTCGGTATCCGAGTTCCAGCAACGTCTGCTGGTCCTTGGTAGTGCTTTTGAGCACAGGTACCTCCTGCTTAGTAACCGTGTCCCAGTAACGTCAGCTGGTCCTCGGTTGTGCCATTGGCTCTTTTCCTTCTGCTGCCCCTCCGGGTTCCAGCACAGTCAGCTGGTCCTCGTTACTTGCATTGGCTCTTGTACCTTCTGCTACCCGTCCGGGTTCCAGTACCGTCAACTGGTTCTCCGCAGTGCCTTTGGCCTAGGTGCCTCCATCTTGGTATCCGAGTTCCAGCAACGTCTGCTGGTCCTTGGTAGTGCTTTTGAGCACAGGTACCTCCTGCTTAGTAACTGTGTCCCAGTAACGTCAGCTGGTCCTCGGTTGTGCCATTGGCTCTTTTCCTTCTGCTGCCCCTCCGGGTTCCAGCACAGTCAGCTGGTCCTCGTTACTTGCATTGGCTCTTGTACCTTCTGCTACCCGTCCGGGTTCCTGTACCGTTAACTGGTTTACCGCAGTGCCTTTGGCCTAGGTGCCTCCATCTCGTATCATGAGTTCAAGCAACGTCTGTCTGTCCTGTTAGTGTTTTAAGGCCGGGTCCTTCTGCTAGTAACATGTGTCCATATTCAGCTGTCCTCTTATGGCTTTGTGAGCTCTTTTCCTTCTGCTGCCCTCGGTATTCCAGCACATTCAGCTGGTCTCGTTACTTCCATGCTTATGTACCTTTCTGCTACCGTCAGTTTCCAGTATTCGTCAACGTACTCTCGCATGCCTTTGGACTAGTTGCTCCTTCTTGGTATATCGAGTTTTAATGCAAACGTCTTGTCTATGTACAGTCCCTTGGTAGCCTTTTGCTGCACAGGTACCAGTCCGACTTAGTATCCGTGTCCCAGTAACGTCAGCTGTCCTCGTGTGCGGCATTGCTCTTTTCCTTCTCTGCCCCATCCGGTCCAGCAGTTGCTCGAGTCTCGTTACTGCATTGCTCTTGTTACCTTCTGCTATCCGTCCCGGTTCCAGTACGTCAAAATGTTCTCGCGTGCCTTTGCCCCTAGGTCCTCCTCTCGTATCCTGGCTCCAGCAACGCTGCTGTTCCTCGGAAGTGCTTTTGAGCACAGGTACCTCCTCTTAGTACGTGTCAGTAACGTCAGCTGGTCCCTGTTGTGCCATTGGTCTCTTTTCCTCCCTGTCTGCTCCCTCGGGTTCCACACAGCACTGTGTCTCGTACTTGCATTGGCCTTGTACCTCGCTACCCGACGGGTTCAGTACCGTTAACTGGTTACCGCATTGCCTTGCCTAGGTGCTCCATTCGGTATCGCGTTCAGCAACTCTGTGGTCCTTGGTAGTGCTTTTGAGCACTGGTACTCTGCTTGTAACTGTCCATAAGTACAGCTGTTCCTCGGTTGTGCAATTGGACTCTTTCCTTCTGCTGCCTCTCGGGTTCCTAAGCCAGTCAGCGGTCCCTGTTAACTTGATTGGCTCTTGTACCTTCTGCTACCCGTCCGGGTTCCAGTACCGTCAACTGGTTCTCCGCAGTCCCTTGGCCTAGGTGCCTCCATCTCGGTATCCGAGTTCCAGCAACGTCTGCTGGTCCTTGGTAGTGCTTTTGAGCACAGGTACCTCCTGCTTAGTAACCGTGTCCCAGTAACGTCAGCTGGTCCTCGGTTGTGCCATTGGCTCTTTTCCTTCTGCTGCCCCTCCGGGTTCCAGCACAGTCAGCTGGTCCTCGTTACTTGCATTGGCTCTTGTACCTTCTGCTACCCGTCCGGGTTCCAGTACCGTAACTGGTTTACCGCAGTGCCTTTGGCCTAGGTGCCTCCATCTCGGTATCCGAGTTCCAGCAACGTCTGCTGGTCCTTGGTAGTGCTTTTGAGCACAGGTACCTCCTGCTTAGTAACCGTGTCCCAGTAACGTCAGCTGGTCCTCGGTTGTGCCATTGGCTCTTTTCCTTCTGCTGCCCCTCGGGTTCCAGCACAGTCAGCTGGTCCTCGTTACTTGCATTGGCTCTTGTACCTTCTGCTACCCGTCCGGGTTCCAGTACGTCAACTGGCTCTCCGCAGTGCCTTTGGCCTAGGTGCCTCCATCTCGGTATCTCGAGTTCCAGCAACGTCTGCTGGTCCTTGGTAGTGCTTTTGAGCACAGGTACCTCCTGCTTAGTAACCGTGTCCCAGTAACGTCAGCTGGTCCTCGGTTGTGCCATTGGCTCTTTTCCTTCTGCTGCCCCTCCGGGTTCCAGCACAGTCAGCTGGTCCTCGTTACTTGCATTGGCTCTTGTACCTTCTGCTACCCGTCCGGGTTCCAGTACCGTCAACTGGTTCTCCGCAGTGCCTTTGGCCTAGGTGCCTCCATCTCGGTATCCGAGTTCCAGCAACGTCTGCTGGTCCTTGGTAGTGCTTTTGAGCACAGGTACCTCCTGCTTAGTAACCGTGTCCCAGTAACGTCAGCTGGTCCTCGGTTGTGCCATTGGCTCTTTTCCTTCTGCTGCCCCTCCGGGTTCCAGCACAGTCAGCTGGTCCTCGTTACTTGCATTGGCTCTTGTACCTTCTGCTACCCGTCCGGGTTCCAGTACCGTAACTGGTTCTTACCGCAGTGCCTTTGGCCTAGGTGCCTCCATCTCGGTATCCGAGTTCCAGCAACGTCTGCTGGTCCTTGGTAGTGCTTTTGAGCACAGGTACCTCCTGCTTAGTAACCGTGTCCCAGTAACGTCAGCTGGTCCTCGGTTGTGCCATTGGCTCTTTTCCTTCTGCTGCCCCTCCGGGTTCCAGCACAGTCAGCTGGTCCTCGTTACTTGCATTGGCTCTTGTACCTTCTGCTACCCGTCCGGGTTCCAGTAGCGTCAACCGGCTCTCCGCAGTGCCTTTGGCCTAGGTGCCTCCATCTCGGTATCCGAGTTCCAGCAACGTCTGCTGGTCCTTGGTAGTGCTTTTGAGCACAGGTACCTCCTGCTTAGTAACCGTGTCCCAGTAACGTCAGCTGGTCCTCGGTTGTGCCATTGGCTCTTTTCCTTCTGCTGCCCCTCCGGGTTCCAGCACAGTCAGCTGGTCCTCGTTACTTGCATTGGCTCTTGTACCTTCTGCTACCCGTCCGGGTTCCAGTACCGTCAACTGGTTCTCCGCAGTGCCATTGGCCTAGGTGCCTCCATCTCGGTATCCGAGTTCCAGCAACGTCTGCTGGTCCTTGGTAGTGCTTTTGAGCACAGGCACCTCCTGCTTAGTAACCGTGTCCCAGTAACGTCAGCTGGTCCTCGGTTGTGCCATTGGCTCTTTTCCTTCTGCTGCCCCTCCGGGTTCCAGCACAGTCAGCTGGTCCTCGTTACTTGCATTGGCTCTTGTACCTTCTGCTACCCGTCCGGGTTCCAGTACCGTCAACTGGTTCTCCGCAGTGCCTTTGGCCTAGGTGCCTCCATCTCGGTATCCGAGTTCCAGCAACGTCTGCTGGTCCTTGGTAGTGCTTTTGAGCACAGGTACCTCCTGCTTAGTAACCGTGTCCCAGTAACGTCAGCTGGTCCTCGGTTGTGCCATTGGCTCTTTTCCTTCTGCTGCCCCTCCGGGTTCCAGCACAGTCAGCTGGTCCTCGTTACTTGCATTGGCTCTTGTACCTTCTGCTACCCGTCCGGGTTCCAGTACCGTCAACTGGTTCTCCGCAGTGCCTTTGGCCTAGGTGCCTCCATCTCGGTATCCGAGTTCCAGCAACGTCTGCTGGTTCTTGGTAGTGCTTTTGAGCACAGGTACCTCCTGCTTAGTAACCGTGTCCCAGTAACATCAGCTGGTACAAGGTTGTGCTACAAATACAAGATACAGAACAAGAGACACAAGAACAATAAGCAGAAGATCTAAAAGCGGAAGAACATGAAGTATAAGACCAAAATGAAGAGAAAAATATATGCTCTAAATTATAAGCAGAAGAAGACTAAGCAGTGTATGGGGGTGAGTCTGTTCCTCCTCGTGGTGCCCCTGGTAAATGCCTGATGCTGCAGGCTAAACTGAACACGGACAAATACTGTTGTAATTTAAATCTTTTGTGGCAGCAAGAGCGGAACGATGAAAAAATCATACTTTTACAGATTACAAGTACAGGAATCTCTTTCACAAATAAGAATATGATGAAGAAGATGAAGATGAAGTAGAATATGAAGAAGAATAATAGTTTAATAAGAACAATATGAGTAATGTAACAAAAGATAATAGCAGAAGTTTAAGAAGAAGATAAAGAAGGTGAAGATGAAGAATAATTGGATGAAAAAGATGATGCTGCTGAAGATTATGAAGGAGAAAGTGTGGCAAAAGTTAAAAAGGTGAAGAGCATGGAAGTTGTGAAATACATATTTGCCAAAATAGAAAAAAGGTTAACAACATTGTCAATTTCTTCATCAATCCGAACGTATTTCCTAAAAAAAAAAAATTAATGCTATTCCATTGGATTGGGTTAAACATCTATGTCCTTTAATGTCTCCTCAACCTCCCCAATACATTCTACATTACTCTTTGTTGTTTTCCTTCATGTACAATTAACCTACAAGGCAAGAATGGGGTTTTTTTAATTTCGATATTTTGTTCCCATAGACTTACATTGGACTTCCGGTATCGGTATCGGGTATCGCCAATATTTTTTGGGTATCGGCGATACCATTCCGATACTTTTGGATATCGGAAAGTATCGCTCAACTCTATTCCTGAGTTAAAACATTAGTATTGTTGTTTCTAAATGATTATGAACTTGTTTTCTAGCATTATTTGAGGTCTGCAAGCACTGCATTTTTTTTGTTATTTTGAACATTTCTCATTTTCTGAAAATAAATACAAAATGCATTGCTTGGAAATTCGGAGACAAGTTGTCAGTAGTTTATAGAATAAAAGAGCAATTTACATTTTACTCAAAAATATACCTACAAAGAGAAAAATCAGACAAACTGAAAATTTTGCAGTGGTCTCTTAAAGGGAATCTGTCACCCCAAAATAGCCATATCAGATAAAGATATGGCTGAATAGTGCGTCCCATAACTAAGCTAACGGTGGGTATCATATATCATGATACCCCCGTTTTCATAGCAAAATACCTTTTTAAAGTTGGTGATTGTACGTGTCAATCACTGCAGTCAGGTCAGGAAGGCGGCGGTTATTCGCTTCCTCCCCGCCCGCACTATTCAGCCATATCTTTACTTGATATGACATTTTTGGGGTGACAGATTCCCTTTAATTTTTGCCAAAGCTGTATATTTTCCAGATCATATTTTGCTGTATCATTTGTTCCTATGTGTATTAGTAGGTGTGGGTAGTCATCTGTAGCACTGAAGAGTAGAGATGAGTGACTTTGCATTTTTTAGGGTCGAGTCAGGTTTCATGAAACCCGACTTTCTGAAAAGTCGAGTCGAACGAAATCGGCCGACTATCGGGAAAAGTCGGAGGTCCGACTGACACACGAAACGCAATGCAAGTCAATGGGGAAGCAAAGTCGGCAGGGAGTGGAGTACAGTAAACACACCTACAGTGGCCATTTCAATGCCAACGACATCAATTCTTATTCCTTATACTTGGCAACCTTAATTTACTTTATAATAATAGTTACGCATTGAAAACTGGGGGTTATTTGGCTAAAGTTGTGGGGGGTAGGGCTGGCTCCAGGTTTTCGTGTGCCCCGGGAGAAAGAGTGTCAGTGGGCCCCTTTAACACATACCACAATTCATGATGCTCCGATACGGCACAGAAATATAGGTATAGTACAATGACAAATACTTCACTTCTTCCATTACATGACTGATATCTATTTTAAAATCTACAATAGCTCAAAAAACAGATAATATATTCCACCATACAGTATTATGGCCACCACATAGTGCGTCATGCAGAATAATGAGCCCCATATATTGCTCCATACATAATTGGTCCCATACAATGTTCCATACAGTATATGATGAGCTCCACATAATGCTCCAGTATTATTATTATTATACATTTTTATAGCGCCATTTGTTCCATGGCGCTTTACATGTGAAAGGGTCAAATATAGACAAGTACAGTAAACATGAGCAATACAAGGCACACACAAGTACAGAAGGAGAGAGGACCCTGCCCGCAAGGGCTCACAGTCTACAGGGATGGGTGAGGATACACTAGGAGAGGGTAGAGCTGGTCGTGCGGTGGTTCAGTATATGATGGTCCCCATATAATGTGCTATACAGTATAAGATGGTCCCCATAGAGCATAATGAGCCCCACATATTGCTCCATACAGTATAATGAGTCACATATTAAGCTCCATACAGTATATGATGGGCCCCATATATTCGGCCACACCATGGCTTATCCTGCTCCCACCTTCTAACGCTCTGTCTGCTACTCCTCATCGCTTGCGATGTATCCCCAAATCCTGGCCCTCCTCAACACATCCCCACACTCATTTCTAACACCCTGCCACGATCTTCCACACGTTTTTGCAACCCTGTCAACCTCATACCTATCCATCCACCACCCCCCCCCCCAGTCCCCCTACCCGGAGCACTATGGAACGCACGCTCCGTCTGCAATAAACTGTCATTTATCCACGACCTCTTTATCACCAACAAACTCTCCTTCCTTGCCATCACTGAAACCTGGCTCACTCCCTCTGACACAGCCTCTCCAGCTGCGCTTTCCTATGGCGGATTTCATCTTTCTCACACCCCTCGCCCCAGCAACAAACGTGGTGGAGGAGTTGGCTTACTCCTGTCTGATACCTGCTCCTTTACTCCTATTCAAATTCCACCCTCCGCTGCTATTCCCTCGTTCGAAGTGCACTCCGTCCGCATCTATTCCCCCTCCAACCTCCAGCTGGCTGTCATCTACCGCCCCCTGGAACTTGCCATCTCCACCTTTCTCGACCACTTCACCACCTGGCTACTCCATTTCCTCTCTGCTGACATCCCCACCATCATCATGGGCGATTTCAACATCCCCATTGACACTTCCACCCCGGCTACCTCTAAACTTCTTTCGCTCACGGCTTCCCTCGGCCTCACTCAATGGTCCTCTGCGGCCACTCACAAAGGCGGTCACACGCTGGACCTTATCTTCACCCGTCTCTGTTCCCTCACCAATCTCACTAACTCCCCCTGTCTGACCACAACCTACTGACATTCTCTTCCCTCTCCTCTGTTAGTACGCATCCCCCACTCCACAAACTCACCCACCCTCGCAGAAATCTCAAACACCTCAATTTACAATCGCTCTCTGAGTCTCTCCTCCCTCTCACAGACATAGCCTCACTTAATGACACAGATGCTGCTGCCACATTTTATAACACCACAATAAAAACCACACTTGATTCGGCCGACCCCCTCACGCAGAGCAAAACTCGTACAATCAACAGGCAGCCCTGGCAGACCGGCCTGACCAAAGAACTGAGACGGGCTTCCAGGGTTACCGAGCGGAGATGGAAGAGAACCCATTCTACCGAGCACCTCAACGCATACAAGCAGTCCCTCGCCAGCTTCAAGTCCACGCTCTCTGCCGCAAAACAAACTTACTTCGCATCTCTCATATCCTCCCTGTCTCACAACCCTAAACAGCTCTTCAACACTTTCAATTCTCTACTCCATCCCACAGCACCTCCTCCCTCTCCTCTCATTTCTGCCGAAGACTTTGCCTCCTTCTTTAAGCAAAAGATTGATACTATCAGAGAAGGCTTTGGCCCGCAGCCGCCAATGCCCCTTTTAGTCACTCAGCCCTGTTCTTCCAAAACCAGCTTCACCACCATGACAGAAGATGAGCTCTCCACTCTCCTGTCAAGATCACACCTCACCACTTGCGCACTTGACCCACTCCCGTCCCACCTCATCCCTAACTTTGCCACAGTCTTCATCCCTACTCTCACACACCTCTTCAACCTTTCACTTACAAATGGTGTCTTTCCTTCATCCTTCAAACATGCTTCAATCACACGATCCTCAAAAAGCCCTCCCTTGACCTATCCTCTGCGTCTAACTATCGCCCGATATCTCTTCTCCCTTATGCCTCAAAACTACTGGAACAGCATGTATATCTTGAACTGTCCTCCCACCTTTCCTTCTGTTCCCTCTTTGACCGGTTACAATCCGGCTTTCGACCGCATCACTCAACTGAAACTGCCCTAACTAAAGTCACTAACGACCTGCTAACCGCCAAGAGCAAGCGACACTACTCTGTCCTCCTTCTCCTGGACCTGTCTTCTGCCTTCGACACTGTGGACCATTCCCTCCTGCTACAGATTCTCTCATCTCTTGGCATCACAGACCTGGCCCTATCCTGGATCTCATCATACCTAACAGACCGAACATTTAGTGTCTCCCTCTCACACACCACCTCCTCACCTCGCCCCCTGTCTGTCGGTGTTCCTCAAGGCTCAGTCCTAGGACCCCTACTCTTCTCCATCTACACCTTCGGCCTGGGACAGCTCATAGAATCCCACGGCTTGCAGTATCACCTCTACGCCGATGACACGCAGATCTACCTATCTGGACCTGACCTCACCTCCCTACTGACCAAAATCCCACAGTGTCTGTCTGCTATCTCAGCCTTCTTTTCTGCTCGCTTTCTCAAACTGAACATGGACAAAACAGAATTCATCATCTTTCCCCCACCTCACTCTACCCCTTCACCAGACCTATCCATCAATGTCAATGGTTGCTCGCTTTCCCCAGTCCCACATGCTCGGTGCCTTGGGGTGATCATCGACTCTGCCCTCTCTTTCAAACCACATATCCAAGCCCTCGCCACCTCCTGCCGCCTCAAACTCAAAAATATTTCCCGGATCCGCTCATTCCTCAACCATGAAACCACAAAAACACTAGTGCACCCCTTATCATCTCCGCCTCGACTACTGCAACCTCCTACTGTCTGGCCTCCCCTCTAGCACTCTGGCACCACTCCAGTCCATCCTACAGTCTGCTGTACGACTAATCCACCTGTCTCTCCGCTATTCCCCAGCCTCCCCCCTATGCCAGGCCCTTCACTGGCTCCCTATTGCCCAGAGGCTCCAGTTCAAAACCTTAACCATGACATACAAAGCCATCCACAACCTTTCTCCTCCATACATCTGTGACATGGTCTCCCGCTACCTACCTACACGCAACCTTCGATCCTCTCAAGATCTCCTTCTCGACTCCCCCCTCATCTCTTCTTCCCACAAACGCATACAAGACTTCTCCCGGGCTTCCCCCCATACTCTGGAACTCCCTGCCGCAAAACATCAGACTTTCACCAACAACGGAGACCTTCAAGAAAAACCTGAAGACCCACCTGTTCCGACAAGCCTACAACCTGCAATGATCCTCAATGTACTGAACCATCGTACGACCAGCTCTACCCTTTCCTAGTGTATTCTCACCCATCCCTGCAGTCTGTGAGCCCTCGTGGGCAGGGTCCTCTCTCCTTCTGTACTTGTGTGTCCCTTGTCCAGCACATGTTTATTGTACCTGTCTATATTTTTCCCCTTTTCATATGTAAAGCGCCATGGAATAAATGGCGCTATATAAATGTATAATATAATAATAATAATAATAATTGCTCCATACAGAATGGTTTCCATATAATGCTCCATACAGAAGAGGCCCCATATGTGCTCTATATGATGCTCCAAACACTATATGATGTGAGTCGCACGTACCAGGGCTTTGGGGTACTCGGCACCGAGCCCGTTGATGTCTATGGGGGATGTCACGGGTAGCACAGCTCAGTCCGTGCCCTGGGCGCTCACTTTAGTGTGGGATATTTACAGGTGACTTGAATGATGATAGAGGGATTCGTGATGCCACTTGTGGTGCCTGGTCAGGATGACCAGCGCTGCTATGCAGATCCACTGGAGGGTTGATATTGGGCAGCTAGGTGTTAAGCCTTCCACAAGTAAGGCTGAGTGATCCTCCAGGGCAGATAGATATGCAAAGGTGCAGGACAGACGGGGACCCGGCAGTCAGAGATAATAAGGGAGACACACACATAAATCACTTTGGTACCTTTACTGTAAGTGTTGCAGGTACTCCCCGGAGCACTGTAGGGTGAAGGATGCACATCGAGCTTCCTCCACTGGTAGGTGTGTGGCCTCCTATTCTCTGCCTTTATGTCATAAAGTCCTGACCTGCCTGTAGCTAGGTCTAACTTGGTCTCCGTCTTGCACCTGGCTGATCTTGTGATTGGACCTTCTCCTGAAGCACACAGTCTTTATTTGCAGTGCCCTGCTAGACTCCGTTCTTCTGATCCAGCTACATATCAGCTCTGTGGTACTCCTGGGACTTGTAGTCCTCCAGGAACTCCGGTGTTCTCCTAATGGGTCGTGGAGATCCCTATAGGCTCGGACCCCGGTGTCCGGTGAATACTTGCTGAGATGAGCTATTAAGGCTCCACTGTCTCATAAACTTTTCCACTTGCCTTCGGCCTACCTAGATCCTCACACGATCACACACGCGGGCAGTTGGTGGGCTGCCTCTTCGCCGCTCTTTTAGCGTCGGCACGCTTTCCACTGAGCTACACTTCTAAATTCAGCTCTGACTAGGCTGGAGTGATCTCTCTGTGTCACTCTTACTAGACTCCACTTCAAAACGACTGAATAACTCTGCAGCCTCTCTGAGGTGACTGAGCTGCACTAGGCTGCTCTGCTCTCTGAGCTCTGACTGAACTCTCCTAGCAGACTCCCAGACTCAACTCTGAGCAGACTCAGCTCTCCCAGCAGACTGAACAAAATGAAACTAAACTTCTTTTTATATGCCTAATACAGCTCCCTCTGGTGGTCTCTGGGATAGCTGTGCGTGAGTGTGTGTATAATGACCTCTAGTGGGTCTTCCTTCAGTGCACCCTTCTGGGAGATATGGTGTCATGTATAGTGTACAGTTCCTATAGCGTCTTGTGCTTGGGTGCGAGGAAAACACAGGAGACATAGGTTGAAATGAAATGACTTGTATTACTTCATACAAGCATGCTGAAAAGTTCACACAGTTTGCAGGAACAGCGACAGGAGACACAGCAGGCCAGAGTAAACTTCAAGCACTACAATAAATCTCCAAAGCAGGTTCAGGATCTCTTCTCTGTACCGTAATTCCTCTGCAAACATGGATTCACCAAACAGCAGGTTTCCAGAGTCCAAAAGTGTTCCAAGGTTCCTCAGTAGGGAATAGCTGGAGTACAAGTCCAAGGTTTCCAGGAGTCAGGTCACAGACTGACTGAGGCTTGATTCAGGAGCACTGATTGTTCAGCTGAGGCTGCTTAAGAAGCAAGAGGGAAGAATCAGGGCGGGAACATGAAAACTGGAAACTCCATATTAACTGAGGGCAAGAGCTGCAGAAAGACAGAAAGCAAAATGGCCGACGGAAAACTGAGTTTCAAGGAACATGTCAACAGAGACAAAGAACCTTACATTACTCCCCCCTTAAGGACAACCTCCGGATGACCTCAGACCAGGCTTGTCAGGGTACCTCTGATGAAACTGGCGGAGCAGGCGAGGAGCATTTACATTATTGACTGGTTCCCATGAGTTGTCCTCCACTGGGTAGCCCTGCCATTTAATCAAATATTGCAACTGATTTCTGTACAACCTGGAATCTAGAATCCTTTCCACCATAAATTCTTCCTGACCATCGACCAGCACTGGGTCAGGGCAAGGAGAAGAACGTCCAGGAAACGTATTGGGTGTTGCAGCCTTTAGTAGGGATACATGAAAGACAGGGTGGATTCTCATAGTTCTGGGCAGTTGAAGACGACAAGCAACAGCACTTATAATCTTATTGATCTTATAAGGTCCAATGTACTTATGTCCCAATTTAGACGATGGAATCTTTAATTTAAGATTTCTGGTTGACAGCCAGACCAAATCTCCTACCTTGAAAGCTGGTGCAGGTTTACGAAATTTATCTGCTGCTTTCTTGTACCTTTCCTGAGCCAATTCTAGATTTTCCTTTAGAAGATCCATATTCTTTTGTAAAGAAGTGATTCTTTCAGCCACTGCCGGCAAGGGCGTATCTATGGGAAATCGAGGAAGAATGTTAGGATGATAACCTAGATTGGAGTAAAAAGGAGACTGCTTAGTGGAGGCACTCTGAGAGTTGTTATAAGAGAACTCAGCCAGTGGAAGTAGATCCACCCAATCATCCTGTAGGTGGCAGATAAAACAGCGGAGATACTGCTCCAGGGTCTGATTGGTTCGTTCCGTCTGTCCATTAGTCTGGGGATGAAAAGCAGAAGAAAGGTTTACTTTAATGTCCAATGCTGCACAGAAATTTTGCCAAAACCTTGAAGTGAATTGCACCCCTCGATCCGAAATGACCTCATCCGGTACTCCATGTAAGCGAAACACATTCTTAATCATCAAGTCTGATGTCTGTTTTGCAGTGGGTAAGCCGACACAAGGGATAAAATGAGCTGCCTTTGTTAGACGGTCAACCACCACTAGAATGGTGTTCTTCCCTTGAGAGGTTGGTAACTCCACAATGAAGTCCATAGAAATGGATCCCCACGGGCGGGACGGGGTGGGAAGAGGTTGCAACAGACCAGTTGGTGAGGAGCGAGGTGTTTTGCATCTTGCACAGACTTCACATGAAGTGACATAGTTTAAGACATCTTTCCTGTAAGTGAGCCACCAAAAGAAATGAGAAAGAAATTCTTGTTTCTTTAGAATTCCCCTATGCCCGGCTATCTTGGAATCGTGGATGAGTTGCAATACTCTCAATCTGACTGTTTCAGGTATATACAGACGTTGTCCCTGAATCCACACACCATTCTTAAAGACAAGACTTACGTCCCTTGGGGGTTGAGCCAACAAAGAATCCGCATGGTATGCTTCCTTGATGTCCTTAAGTAGGTCTTGATTATGAATCACTCCCAGGAATCTAGAGTCAGGAAGAATAGTCTTAGGAGGAGTAAGTGGACGTGTCTGCTGCTGAATGAATCCTAGAGAGTGCATCAGCCTTTCCATTGCGCGATCCTGGTCTATAAGAAATGACAAAATTAAATTGGTTTAGGAAAAGATTCCAGCGAGCCTGGCGAGGAGTCAGGCACTTAGTCGACCTGATAAATTCAAGGTTACGATGGTCTGTCAGGACGACTATTTGCTGTGCAGCTCCCTGAAGAAGGTGTCTCCATTCCTTGAAGGCGGCAATAATGGCCAACAATTCTCTATTGCCCACATCGTAGTTCCTCTCAGCCGAAGACAACTGCTGGGAAAAGAAGGCACAGGGATGCAAGACATTCTTCTCACCTGTTCTCTGAGAGAGTATAGCTCCAACGGCACAGTCTGAAGCATCCACCTCTATTATGAAGGCAAGCTCGGGGTTGGGATGTACTAAGATAGGTGAGGTGGTAAATTTATCCTTTAAACAGGAAAATGCTTCCTGAGCTTGCGGGGTCCAGGAGAACCTAGACTGTTTCCGGGTAAGTTGGGTGATAGGTGACACTACCTCAGAAAAATTCTTAATGAAACGTCTATAGAAGTTGGCAAACCCGATGAAACGCTGCACCTCCTTCACATTTCTAGGAATTGGCCAATCCTTGATGGCTTGGGTCTTGCTTCCATCCATACTAATCCCTTGCGTAGATAGTACATACCCCAGAAATTGAATTTCGGTCCTATGGAATTCACATTTTTCAAGTTTGATGTAGAGATGGTTTTGTCTTAGGTGTTCTAAGACCATTCTCACATGTACATGATGTTCCTCTGTGGAGTTAGAAAAAATTAGAATATCATCCAGATAAATCACCACAAATGTATCTAGGAGATCCCTGAAGATATCATTCACGAAGTGTTGGAAAGTGGCTGGGGCGGTACTCAGACCAAAAGGCATAACTAGATATTCAAAGTGTCCATAGCGTGACCTGAAAGCAGTCTTCCATTCATCCCCAGGTCTAATACGGACCAAGTTATAGGCCCCACGGAGATCCAGTTTAGAGAAAATTTTGGCATGCCGCACTCTCTCCAGCAACTCAGGGATTAAAGGCAATGGATAACGGTTTCTAATACCGTAGTAACCTTATTGAGTTCCCTATAGTCTATGCAGGGTCTCAGAGATCCATCTTTCTTCTTCACAAAGAAGATGGGTGCACCTGCGGGAGATGAAGAGGGGCGTATGAAGCCCTTGGCTAAATTTTCGTCTATATAATCCTTCAAAGCTTTTAGCTCGGGCCCCACTAGGGGGTAGATCTTACCAAAAGGTATCTCGGCTCCAGGCAATAATTCAATTGGACAATCATATGGACGGTGAGGAGGAAGCTGATCAGCGTTCTTCTTGTCACATAAATCCAGATAGTCCTGGTATACAGCTGGTAGTTCAGGGACTGACATGGTTCCTTTAGGAACAGAGCAAGCTGAAACTCCTTGACTCATCTGTTTCTCCGGAAAGTGTAATTCCTTGGTCTCCCAGTTAATCGTAGGATTCTGCGCCTGCAGCCATGGTAGCCCTAGAATAATGGGAAAGTGGGGAGAAGAGATAAGCAAAAAAGACATTTTCTCCTGATGATCTTTACCCATAAGGACCCTCAAAGGCTCTGTTTCTTGATCCACTGGTCCAGAAGTCAGTAGAGAGCCATCCACAGTCTCCATCTGTACTGGAGTAGCCTTCTTCACTGAACGTATCCCCTGTTTCAGAGCAAAGGAGATATCCATAAAATTTCCACTTGCTCCTGAGTCGATCATAGCAGAGCTAGACACCCAGACTGAGTCAACCCAGAGTTTGATGGAAAGGAAGCAATGAGAATTGTTTCTTTTACAACTCAGCTGGGACACCGCTGAGGAAACTTGAAAAATTGCAGCGTTTATACCGTCATCGTCCCCAGAACTAACAGAGTTTAAGTCCGAGAAATCAAGATCTCTTGCAGCAGATCTCTCTGGAGCCTGAGGCTCGGACATGACAGAGCTCCTCTCGCAACACTCACAGTGAATGACTGCTGCAGTAGTCTTACGAGAACGGCTGGGGCAGTTTATAATGAAGTGCCCTGACTTACCACAGTAGAAACATAGATTTTCCTTTATACGATGTTCTTTGCGTGCATCACTAACCCGTCTTTGTAAAGAGTCCACCTGCATGGGTTCAGGTTCTGGTTCCCTTGTGATCCTACTCAAAGGTTCCTTAGCTGAAGAGGGAGGTAGTAAAAGGTTAGTGCGATTATTTTCGAACCATCTCTCTTGTCTGCGTTCAGTCAGACGAGCATCAATACGGATACAATAGTTAATAAAGTCACCTAATGCAGTGGGAGGGTCGGCACAAGCAAGTTCATCCTTAATCAGTGGAGACAACCCTTTCCGAAAAATAGATTTTTTAGCGGAAGTGTCCCAAGTGGTATCAAGAGCCCATCTCCTGAAATCCAGGGCATATTCGGCTACTGAACGCTTACCTTGGCGCAAAGTTAACATGGCTGCTTCAGCTGTTGCACCTCGATTGGGGTCATCAAACACCTGCCCCATGGCTGAAATAAAAGCATCAAGGTGATTCAAACAATCATCCTCAGTCTCAATCAGAGGGTTTGCCCACATCAAAGCCTTATTGGTAAGCAACATGATTATAGTAAGCACTTTGGATCGTTCAGTGGGAAATTGTGAAGCATGTGCAGAGAAAAATAAATTGCATTGATTAATAAATCCCCTGAATTTCTCACGTTCACCGCCAAAACGAAAAGGAGGTAACTTGGGGATGCCAGAACTCGGGGTTATGGCAGGAGCCTGGGCTCGTTCCTCTAGAGCCTCAATCCTGGCTCGCAATTCCTGGGTAGTCTGTCCAAACACTTGCAAATTATGATTAGTGAGGTCCTGTAGGCTTGCAAAACGGGTTTTTAAAGTCTGTACATCTGAAAGGATTGTATCAGTCACTCCGCAAAGTTCCTTTATGCGGGCCTCCATCTTCCAGATCTTTTAAGGCAGAAGTGCTGGAAGGAGAAGAGGAAGGGAAAAAAAAAAACAATAGTGTTTACCTGTGGTAACACTCCAGAGTAAAATTTTAAGGGAATGCGCTCACCTGGAATGGTTGTGAGAAGTCACAACCACTGTCATCACATAAGGTATTAAGCGGACATCTGATATCCACAGTCACAGCAGACACGGCTTTCCCAGACCCAGCAGACACTAAACATTGGCTCCTGAATCTTGTCATGTATAGTGTACAGTTCCTATAGCGTCTTGTGCTTGGGTGCGAGGAAAACACAGGAGACCTAGGTTGAAATGAAATGACTTGTATTACTTCATACAAGCATGCTGAAAAGTTCACACAGTTTGCAGGAACAGCGACAGGAAACACAGCAGGCCAGAGTAACTTCAAGCACTACAATAAATCTCCAAAGCAGGTTCAGGATCTCTTCTCTGTACCGTAATTCCTCTGCAAACATGGATTCACCAAACAGCAGGTTTCCAGAGTCCAAAAGTGTTCCAAGGTTCCTCAGTAGGGAATAGCTGGAGTACAAGTCCAAGGTTTCCAGGAGTCAGGTCACAGACTGACTGAGGCTTGATTCAGGAGCACTGATTGTTCAGCTGAGGCTGCTTAAGAAGCAAGAGGGAAGAATCAGGGCGGGAACATGAAAACTGGAAACTCCATATTAACTGAGGGCAAGAGCTGCAGAAAGACAGAAAGCAAAATGGCCGACGGAAAACTGAGTTTCAAGGAACATGTCAACAGAGACAAAGAACCTTACATTTGGATCCAGTCACAGCTGGGCTCCACATTCCCCTCTAGTAGAACTCAGCACTCCGGGGCTGAAATACAAAAACAAAGAACAATAACATTTTATAAATAACTCTTCCTTTACAGGAGGTAAGGCACTCTTGAACGGTTGCATAACGGTAAATAAACAACTATGTACATTAGCACAATGAGGGGTTGAGGAATTGAGCAACCATAAAAGTCCCAGTCTCTTTTGGAAAAGGATGCTCAAAAGGGTGGAGAAAACAAGTAAAATATTGTCCATTCTTCTTGTTTCAATTTTTAAGAGGAAAAATAGGTTAATAAATAGCAGTATTCCAAAGGCATATTATAACAATATATACAGTTATATACAGTGGTTCTTGATAATTATTTACATGGGTTAGGTCCTACTCTCTGTACCTAACAGGTAATTGCCCTCTTGTTATGCGTACTGACCTACGTGGTGTAGTGGTAGGTGAGGTGTCAGTTACCCTGTTATTCCTGCGTGCAGGTAGGTTGTAGTACTGCCTTAGCCTCTCTAGGGATCTGGCAAGTATACTGGGAGTTGGATGAACTGGCTCAACTTCTGCAGGGGATCCTTCTTCCTGAGGTTCAACTTCTTGGGATTCCACTTCTTGGGGTTCCACTTGTTGAGGTTCTGCTGGGGCAGGTTCCTCTGGTACTGACTCTACTGCAGCAACTGGTTGTAGAGGTTCTTCTTGAGGTTGATAGAATTGAAGCACGGGAATGATTACATCTTCTCCAATTCTGGGCCAATCCGCGGGGAAATCTCCTAAGTCTGTATGTATGACTGATTCATCACGCTTTTCCTGATTGACAACAGATTCTTCTCTCTGAAGCTTTAATGGGTTTGGACACAACTTTAGGTGGTCTCGGGATACTGTTGCAGTTGTCCTTCCTCCATCCTTGCTAATTATGCACGTTTTCTTGTTGTCAAACCTTGATTTCTGGATGATGTAGGGTTCTCTTTCCCATTGATCGTCGAGTTTGTGTAACCTCCTCTTTCTTTTCAGTACGATTTCACCAGGTGCGAAAGGTTCAGCTGGCGCACTTTTGTTGTAGCGATCTTCTTGTTTATCCCTGACTTTGATTTAAACTTTCTTGAATGCAGGCTTGTACTTTTCTGTACTGTTCCCGTCTGTTTGTGTCCCAGTCTCCCGTAGTCACATCTGCTTCTGGTTCTACAACTCCAAGCTCCAGATCCATAGGCAGCTTTCCTGGTCTTGCCCACATGAGGTAGGCTGGGGCGCAGTTGGTGGAACTCACAGGTATGTGATTGTACAGATCCACCAGGTCAGGTAGTAAGTCTGGCCACCGATTTCTCTCCTCGAGTGGTATTGTCTTCAACAGGTCAATGACGATGTGATTCATCTTCTCACAGAGACCATTGGTTTGGGGGTGGTATGGTGTGGTTCTGATCTTCTTACACCCGTACAAGTGACAGAACTCTTTGAACAATTCGGCCTCGAAGGCTGGGCCTTGGTCAGTTAGCACCTGCTCAGGATATCCGTGTGGTCTGCAGAAATACGCTTGGAACGTCTTTGCTGCTGTTTCTGCCGTCAGATCTTTGACAGGAGCGACCACCAGGAACCTGGAGTAGTGATCCACCATAGTCAGGGCATAGGAGTATCCTAACCGGCTGGGTGACAACTTGACATGGTCCAGGGCCACGATCTCCAAAGGACGAGTCGTCTTGATGGGTTGCAGGGGTGCCTTCTGACTGCTGTAGTCCTTTCTTCTGAGGCCACAGGGTCCACAGTTCTGGCACCACCTCTCGATGGAGCTGCGCATTCCCACCCAGTAGAAACGACACTTCAACAGGGTCTCCAGCTTCTTCCAGCCAAAGTGTCCCGCTTGATCGTGGTAGGCTTCTAACACCATCTGGATGTCTGCTCTGGGGACTACTATCTGCCATACCATCTCATGGGTCCTTGGGTTGATGTACCTCCGACACAGCTTCTCACGGTAGATGAACAACCGGCTTCTCTCATTCCACAGCTGCCTTGCTTGTAGAGGCGCATCCTTCTCCAAGGAGGAACTTTCTTGAGTTATCAGCTCCTTGATTCGGCTGACAACTGGATCGCTGTCCTGAGTCTCCTTCCAGCTGTGGTGAGGTAAAGGATTTAACGTCTTACCACGCTGTCTCCTGCAGGCTTGTTGCTCGTGGATCATCCCATTCCTGTGAAAGGCAGGTAGTTCAATCTCTTCCAGATCATCCACTTCTTCTTCTGTGTCCGATTCATGAGGCATCCTGGATAGGGCATCAGCGTTGGCATTCTTGCGGCCTGCTCGGTACTGATTGTGAATTGGTAGTTTGACAGTCGAGCCATCCATCGTTGTTCCATGGCTCCCAGCTTAGCTGTTTCAAGATGCGTCAAGGGGTTGTTATCGGTGTAGGCAGTGAACTTGCTGGAGGCTAGGTAGTGCTTAAACCTCTCCGTGATGGCCCAGACCAGTGCTAGGAACTCCAACTTGAAGCTGCTATAGTTCTCTGGGTTCCTCTCGGTCGGGCGGAGCTTCCTGCTTGCATAGGCGATGACTTTCTCCAGGCCATTTTGCTTCTGACTGAGGACTGCTCCCAATCCTTCATTGCTGGCATCAGTATACAGCAGGAACGGCTGGCTGTAGTCAGGATAGGCTAGGATCTGTCATGTGTGCATTGCCACGAAGATCGTCGCGGTTGCACATTTTGACTTCTCACAGCTGAGCTGCTGTTTCTTTGTGTTTGGCAGCTAGGGAGTTAATTCTGTCTGTGCTCGGTGCTGGGACTGGGTGCAGTTTCTCCCGGCTGCAATTGATTATTTGTTGATTGGTTTCCTTTAAATTCCTTGTTGTCTGCTTGGGGAGTTGCCACTGAAACCTTCATGCAGACCACAGATAGAATGAATCTGTATAGACTTTAGTTGTGAGCTCTTTGGTTGTTCTGGGCTCAACTTGGTTGGAGTTTGTTTCCCAGACCATTTGTGTTCCTTTGGTGTTTGGGTGTGTATGCAGGCGAGTGTTGTCCTGTCTGTCTTGTATGTCTAGTCTGTGTATTTGGCTGAGATCGGCCCATATCCCTTTGGTGGTAGTCGGGATCCTTCTTAGGACTGATTACAGGGTTCAGGGTCTGATAGGAGACAGGGTTAGGTTGGAGACTTGGACCTCTGAACCATTGTCGGTACCTCCAAGGTGAGGGATTGGTTAGGACCCCAGTTTAGGGTCAGGTTAGATCCCGGTCCACCTCTTTCCTGTTTCAGCTCATCAAGTCCTCAAGATTAACCCTGAGTTCAGCAGATATCATGTCAGGTAAATCTATTCTATACTTACATGCTGATGTTGCTATACTAGTTGTTGTATAGAGTGTTGTTCCTGTATTAATAGTTTACTGACATTGTATACATATCATTAGACAGCGTGACATTTTCACTGGCCATAAAAATTATCTCCAGTTACCATGGATCCAGTAGCCCAGCTGGCTTTGCAGTTGCAGGGATTATCCATGGAGCTGACGGACATTAAGTCCAAAGTTTTGTCTCCCCTGGAGCAAACCAGAGTTGAACCTAAAGTAGCTCTCCCGGACAGGTTCACTGGTGGGCGAGACAAATTTTTCACCTTCCGGGAGGCATGTAAATTGTATTTTCGGCTTCGGCCTCGATCATCAGGGAGTGAGGAGCAGAGAGTGGGAATTGTTATCTCACTTCTGCAAGGGGACCCTCAATCCTGGGCATTTTCCCTTCCTCCGGGATCCCCGGCTCTACTGTCTGTAGATCAATTTTTTTTACTGACCTGGGATTGGTATATGATGACCCAGATCGGGTCTCTCTTGCTGAGACAAAATTACGTAAGATACAGCAGGGAGATCGTCCAGCAGAGGAATTTGCTTCTGAGTTTCGTAGATGGGCCACAGATACTCAGTGGAATGACCCAGCTCTTAGGAGCCAGTTTTGTCATGGGCTTTCTGATAAATTAAAAGACGTTTTGGCTCAGTATGAGTCTCCTCCTTTTCTGGAGGCTGCTATGGCCTTAGCTATCCGTACTGATAGACGGCTTCGGGAGAGGGGTGAGGTAACCCCACTCCCTGTTGTTTCTCCACCTACCACTAAAGTCCCTTATGTTGAGGTTCCCCTTGTCTGTTCGGATGAGCCTATGCAGTTGGGAGGGACATCATTTCGTAGGAGGGGATTGGCGGTACGCCACAGGACTAGAAGATGTTTTTTCTGCGGGAAAGAGGGACATTTTGTTGGAGAATGTCCATCCCGTGCCTTGTTGAGCCAAAAGTCGCGGAAAACTGTTAATCCCAGGTTGTGTGGTGGACGACAACCTGGGAGTATGTATTTCATCCACCAGTTCTTCTCAGTTCCTTGTACCAGTGGAGGTGGTAGTTGGTACGAGAGTGGAGAGATTGTCTGTTCTTCTTGATAGTGGTTCCGGGGCTAATCTGGTTGACGCTCAGTTTGCTCAGGCTCAAGGTATGCATCTGAGTGTATTGGTCAAACCGATCCCTATATTCTCCATTGACGCCAGGCCTCTCGGCCAAGGTAGCTTTGTTCATGAGGTTCATAACATTGACCTTCAGGTAGGGGCAATACATAGGGAACAATTATCTTGTTATGTGTTGGAGGGTCTACCTACTCCCATTGTGTTGGGACTTCCTTGGTTGGTTAAACATAACCCTGTGATTAATTGGCAGTCCAGAGAAATAAGCCAATGGGGTGAGTTTTGCAAAAGCAACTGCATGAACACAGTCATCAGTGCGGTCGTGCCTAGTACATTGCCTCCTTTTTTGGAGGATTTTGGGGATGTTTTCTCTGAGGAGGGGTGTCAGGAGTTGCCTCCTCATCGCGTGTATGACTGCTCTATTAATCTCCTTCCTGATGCTAAGTTGCCTAAAGCTAGGTTGTATAATCTTTCTGGTCCTGAGAGGCAGGCTATGAAAGATTATATTTCTGAAAGTCTGGCCAAAGGGCATATTAGACCTTCATCTTCCCCAGTAGCCGCGGGGTTCTTCTTTGTGAAGAAGAAAGATGGAGGCCTACGCCCTTGCTTGGATTTCCGCGAACTTAATCGGATTACTGTTCGAGATCCGTATCTGCTCCCACTTATTCCTGATCTCTTCAATCAAATTGTTGGCGCCAAATGGTTTTCTAAATTGGATCTCAGGGGGGCGTATAATCTGATTAGGATAAAAGAGGGGGATGAGTGGAAAACGGCGTTTAACACGCCGGAGGGACATTATGAGAACCTAGTCATGCCTTTTGGTCTGACTACTGCACCAGCAGTATTCCAACATTTTGTTAATGCCATTTTTCGTCACCTTGTGGGGCTGTTTGTGGTTGTATATTTGGACGACATTCTAATTTACTCGCCAGATCTTGTGTCTCATCAGGAGCATGTGAGACAGGTGTTGCAGATCTTGCGAGACAATAAACTATACGCCAAACTGGAGAAGTGTGTATTTGCCGTACAGGAACTTCAGTTTTTGGGTTTTTTGGTGTCAGCCTCCGGTTTCCGTATGGACCCTGAAAAGGTGAGAGCAGTGCTTGAATGGGATCAGCCAGGGGATCTTAAGGCTCTGCAGCGTTTTTTGGGGTTTGCTAACTACTACCGGAAATTTATTTGTAATTTCTCATCTGTCGTCAAACCTCTCACTGACATGACAAGAAAAGGGACGGATTTTTCTAAATGGTCGGACAAAGCTTGCCAAGCCTTTTCCTCTTTGAAGAAATGTTTTGCTTCGGCACCCGTTCTCATCCAACCAGATGCATCTCAGCCGTTCATTGTGGAGGTGGATGCGTCTGACGTAGGGGTGGGTGCTATATTGTCCCAGGGTCCGTCCCCTGGTAAATGGCATCCGTGCGCTTTCTTTTCTAAGAAATTGTCGTCCGCCGAAAGGAATTATGATATCGGCAATAGGGAACTTTTGGCCATTAAGTTAGCTTTTGAAGAATGGCGTCACTTTTTGGAGGGGGCAGTCCACCCGGTTACCGTTATTACTGATCACAAGAACCTGTTGTATTTGGAATCCGCTAAGCGTCTGAATTCCAGACAAGCTCGATGGTCTTGTTTTTTACCAGGTTTAATTTTGTCGTCACTTATCGCCCGGGGTCTAAGAATGTAAAGGCTGATGCCTTGTCTCGCAGTTTCCCAGGGGCCGGGAAAACGGATGACCCGAGTCCTATCCTTCAGGAGGGGGTGGTAGTGTCGGCTGTATTTTCTGAGCTTGAGGAGGAGGTGTTAGAGGCTCAGGGGGACGCCCCCGCAGGACCTCCAGGGAGACTGTTTGTCCCAAATCTGTTGAGACAAAAGGTTATTGAGGCACATCATAATTCTGCTCTAGCAGGACATCCAGGGAGTAAGGCTACTTTAGATCTCCTTTCTCGCCGGTTTTGGTGGCCTAATGCTAATAAAGATGTTATAACTTTTGTCGCGTCATGTGGGGTGTGTGCTCGCTCTAAAACCCCTCATACCCGTCCGTCTGGGACCCTTTTACCCTTGAAACTTCCAGAGCGTCCATGGACTCATTTATCTATGGACTTCATTACGGACCTTCCTCCGTCGTCAGGGAATACTGTCATACTGGTGGTTGTTGACAGGTTCAGTAAGATGGCACATTTCGTTGCTCTTCCTGCACTCCCTAATGCTAAGACTCTGGCGCAGGTGTTCATTAGGGAGATCGTTAGACTTCATGGGTTGCCTTCTGATGTGGTGTCAGATAGGGGGTCTCAGTTTGTGTCCAAATTTTGGAGGGCATTTTGTTTACGTCGGGGGATGCAATTGTCATTTTCCTCGGCTTTTCATCCGCAGACCAATGGTCAGACAGAGCGTCTGAATCAGAGCTTAGAGACATATCTCCGGTGTTTTGTCTCAGAGAACCAAGAGGACTGGTCTTCTTTCTTGCCTCTGGCAGAGTTCGCTCTTAACAACAGGCGGAGCGAGTCCACTGGTAAGTCCCCGTTTTTTGGGGCATATGGTTTCCATCCCCAGTTTTGTACTTTCAATGGGGGGGGCCCTTCTGGGGTTCCTGAGGAGGAGCGTTTCTCGTCGTCACTTGCTTCTGTGTGGAGAGGTGTATTGAATAATCTGAGTGCGATGGGGAACCGTTACAAATGTATGGCTGATAGGAGGAGAGTTTCTGGTCCAGATCTGAATGTGAACGATCTGGTATGGTTGTCTACCAGGAATATAAAACTTAAAGTGCCCTCCTGGAAACTGGGTCCCAGATTCATCGGGCCGTACAGGATCAGTTCCATAATTAATCCTGTGGCATTTCGTCTGGACCTCCCTCCTACGTTTAAAATTCATAATGTGTTCCACAAGTCATTACTTAAAAGGTATGTGGCACCAGTCATACCGTCACCTCTACCTCCTCCTCCTGTGTTGGTCAATGGTAACTTGGAATTTCAAGTATCAAAGATCATTGACTCACGTCTGAATCGCCGGTCCCTTCAGTACTTGGTGCATTGGAAGGGGTATGGTCCAGAGGAGAGGACGTGGGTCCCTGCGTCTGATGTTAACGCAGATCGTTTGGTTCGGACCTTCCACAGAACTCACCCGGGCAGGCCTGGCCCTGAGGGTCCGGAGGCCCCTCGTAGAAGGGGGGGTACTGTCATGTGTGCATTGCCACGAAGATCGTCGCGGTTGCACATTTTGACTTCTCACAGCTGAGCTGCTGTTTCTTTGTGTTTGGCAGCTAGGGAGTTAATTCTGTCTGTGCTCGGTGCTGGGACTGGGTGCAGTTTCTCCCGGCTGCAATTGATTATTTGTTGATTGGTTTCCTTTAAATTCCTTGTTGTCTGCTTGGGGAGTTGCCAGTGAAACCTTCATGCAGACCACAGATAGGAATTAATCTGTATAGACTTTAGTTGTGAGCTCCTTGGTTGTTCTGGGCTCAACTTGGTTGGAGTTTGTTTCCCAGACCATTTGTGTTCCTTTGGTGTTTGGGTGTGTATGCAGGCGAGTGTTGTCCTGTCTGTCTTGTATGTCTAGTCTGTGTATTTGGCTGAGATCGGCCCATATCCCTTTGGTGGTAGTCGGGATCCTTCTTAGGACTGATTACAGGGTTCAGGGTCTGATAGGAGACAGGGTTAGGTTGGAGACTTGGACCTCTGAACCATTGTCGGTACCTCCAAGGTGAGGGATTGGTTAGGACCCCAGTTTAGGGTCAGGTTAGATCCCGGTCCACCTCTTTCCTGTTTCAGCTCATCAAGTCCTCAAGATTAACCCTGAGTTCAGCAGATATCGTGTCAGGTAAATCTATTCTATACTTACATGCTGATGTTGCTATACTAGTTGTTGTATAGAGTGTTGTTCCTGTATTAATAGTTTACTGACATTGTATACATATCATTAGACAGCGTGACAGGATCTCATCGCCTGTCAGGATCTCCTTCATTTCCTTGAATGCTTCTGCCTGTTCTTTACCTCAATGGAATGGAGAATTTCTGCTCTTGAGGGACTGTCCCACCAGGAGGTCTTGCAGAGGCGCTGCTTTCTTAGTGTAGTCCTTTACAAACCTCCGGTAGTACCCTGTCAGTCCCAGGAACTGTCGCACCTCCTTGAGATTTTTCGGCTCCGGCCATTTCTGGATGGCGGTGATCTTCTCGGGGTCTGGCGCTACTCCTTCTGAGCTGAAAATATGTCCCAGATACTGTACCTTTTGTTTGAGCAGATGGCACTTTGAAGGCTTCAGTTTCATCCCATACTTGGACAGTGACTCGAACACCTCCGCCAGATGCTTCAAGTGATCTTCATACGTCTTGGAGTACACGATGACGTCGTCCAGGTACAGCAACACAGTTTCAAAGTTGAGATGTCCCAGGCAGCTCTCCATCACTCTCTGGAACGTTCCAGGGGCACTGCTGAGTCCAAACGCATTCTGTCAAACTCACAGAGTCCCATCGGGGTGGTGAAAGCCGTCTTCTCCCAATCCTCCTCAGCCACAGCTACTTGCCAGTACCCACTAGTGAGGTCAAGGGTGGAAAAGTAGTTAGCAGTTTTTAAGGCAGCTAAGGATTCCTCAATGCGTGGTAAAGGGTATGCATCCTTATGTGTAATGCGATTTACCTGTCTGTAATCTACACACATTCTCATGCTCCCATCCTTTTTCCTAACTAGGACTAGAGGTGCTGCCCAGGGACTACAACTATCCCTTATCACCCCTGCTTCCTTCATATCACGCAACATTTCCTTGGCTTTCTGATAGTGTGCTGGAGGTATAGGCCTGTACCGTTCTTTAATGGGAGGATGGTTGCCTGTGGGGATGTGATGTTGAACCCCTTTAATTTTCCCAAAGTCGAGTGGGTGTTTACTGAATACCTGTGCATACTCCTGAACTACTCGGTATACTCCTTGTTTCTGGTGGGCTGGAGTGGTGTCTGTCCCGATATGGAGCTGCTGACACCAATCCTCCACCTGGGTGGTCAGACCATTATCCTCCACTGGTTGTGGGGAGGTTAAGGGCTCCGTTGGGTGAATGGAGTTATTATCCACAGCATGTAACTTAGCAACAGTGGCATAACGTGGTCATTTGACTTCATCCTCGCCCCAGTTGAGAAAACGCACTGGCACCCTCCCATTATGTACCTCCACTACCCCTCTGGCAGTCAAGAGTGTAGGTCTGTGCTCTGAACAATGGGGCTCTACTACTGCTTGGTAGTTCTGTCCTCTCAGACCTATTGCTGCTCTACACCAAATAAGCATTTCACTCATTGGGGGTATCACAATGGGGTTCGGGTCTGTCACCCGTACATTACCAGTCTCACCACCGGTCAGTTTCACTTGCTGCTGGCACATCAGGGTCCGAATCTCCTTCCGGATCACTCCCTTTTGCTTTGGTCTGGCAATTTCGGCGAGCTGTTGGAGTAAAATTACAACCTCCTCCAAACAGTTACTAATAATGTTAGTGCCTAAAACCACATTCAACCCATTTTCCTCATTAACAGTCTTCACTACAAGAAGTCCCTGGTTCTTTAGCTCCACTCTTCCCACCTTTACGTCTACGTTTTTAGCCCCAGTAAGTCAAGAGGGAGGCCATTAGAGGCATATACGGCAAAGTCAGGGTTTGGGGGTTGGAGACCGTCATTGGACCAGTATTTATTGTAGAGAACATCAGGTATGACGGTTACCTGAGATCCAGTGTCCAGCAGGGCAGGGATGGCGATCCCGTCCAATATGATGGACAGGTAAGGTCTTCCTCCCACAAACCTGCGGTTCCAGTCTGAGGGGCCTGAAGAGTCTATTCCTGGGTGTTGGCCCTCGGACCCAGGATTTGCTCGTTTAAAGGACACCAACGTGCTGGGTGACCTTCTCTGTGGCAGCGGTAGCAGATGATCTCTCGGCGGGGATGATGCTGGTCGCGGGTCCTTCCTGGGGGTGGCGTTGTCCTCCTCCTGTGGGGCGACGTCCTCCCTCTCCTCCGGCGCATCCAAGGGACATCCTCTGGGCAGTCAGCTAGCAGGATCTTTCCTTCTTCCTCCGTCGACAGTTGCAGGGCACTCATTACAGTGGCCAGGTTTTTGGTCAACTGGGGACTTCTGAGCGCAGACAGTCCAGCTCAGTAAGGGGCGCCACCTGCGTTTTGGCTTCCGCAACCATTGGGAAAAGGTGGATGCTGCTGGCTGTAGGGTGGCTTCACTCGGGTGACACTGGGTTGCCATCCCGGGTGTTTCCAGGGGTCGCAGTCCTTTTATAGCCATGTCCTTAAGAGCATCAAAGGTAGCATCAGGATGATCCAAGGACCACCAGTGCACAGTCCGGCTTTCAGCTTGGGACTTTAATCCCCGTACAAATTGTGTCTAATGTGGCCCATTTATAATGCTCCAGTATATGATGGGCCCCATGGATGATGCTCCAGTGTCTTATGGGCAAATATAATGCTCCATATATAATAGGCCCCATTTATAATGCTCCAGTGTATAATGGGCCCTGTATATGCTGCTCCAGTGTCTGATGTGGTCCTATTTATAATGCTCCAGTATATAATGGGCCCCATGGATGATGCTCCAGTGTCTTATGGGCCAATATAATGCTCCATATATAATGGGCCCCATTTATAATGCTCCAGTGTATAATGGGCCCCGTACATGCTGCTCCAGTGTCTGATGTGGCCCATTTATAATGCTCCAGTATATGATGGGCCCCATGGATGATGCTCCAATGTCTTATGGGCCAATATAATGCTCCATATATAATGTGCCCCATTTATAATGCTCCAGTGTATAATGGGCCCCGTATATGCTGCTCCATTGTCTGATGTGGCCCATTTATAATGCTCCAGTATATGATGGGCCCCATGGATGATGCTCCAGTGTTTTATGGGCCAATATAATGCTCCATATATAATGGGCCCCATTTATAATGCTCCAGTGTATAATGGGCCCCGTATATGCTGCTCCGGTGTCTAATGTGCCCCATTTATAATGCTCCAGTGTATAATGGGCCCCGTATATGCTGCTCCAGTGTCTGATGTGGCCCATTTATAATGCTCCAGCATATTATGGGCCCCATGGATGATGCTCCAGTGTCTTATGGGCCAATATAATGCTCCATATATAATAGGCCGCATTTATAATGCTCCAGTGTATAATGGGCCCTGTATATGCTGCTCCAGTGTCTGATATGGCCCATGTATAGTGCTCCAGTATATGATGGGCCCCATGGATGATGCTCCAATGTCTTATGGGCCAATATAATGCTCCATATATAATGTGCCCCATTTATAATG
The DNA here is from genome assembly GCA_033576555.1 of Oophaga sylvatica. Taxonomy (NCBI): domain Eukaryota; kingdom Metazoa; phylum Chordata; class Amphibia; order Anura; family Dendrobatidae; genus Oophaga; species Oophaga sylvatica. The sequence goes on along the minus strand of JARQOD010001933.1, from coordinate 38,499 downwards.
CTCCAGTGTATAATGGGGCCCGTATATGCTGCTCCATTGTCTGATGTGGCCCATTTATAATGCTCCAGTATATGATGGGCCCCATGGATGATGCTCCAATGTCTTATGGGCCAATATAATGCTCCATATATAATGTGCCCCATTTATAATGCTCCAGTGTATAATGGGCCCCGTTATGCTTCTCCATGTCTGATGGGCCCATTTATAATGCTCCAGTATATGATGGGCCCCATGGATGATGCTCCAGTGTCATGGGCAAATTTAATGCTCCATATATAATGGGCACCATATGATGCTCCAGTGTATAATGGGCCCCGTGGATGATTCTCCAGTGTATGATGGGCCCAATTATATGCTCAATATAATGGGCCCCATTTATAATGCTCCAGTGTTAATGGGCCCTATATGCTGCTCCATTTGATATGGCCCATTTATATGCTCCAGTATATGATGGCCCCATGGATGATGCTCCATGTTATGGGCCAATATAATGCTCCATATATAATGGCCCCATTTATAATGCTCAGTGTATAATGGCCCTGTATATGCTGCTCCATGTCTGATGTGGCCCATTTATAATGCTCAGTATATGATGGGCCCCATGGATGATGCTCCAGTGTCTTATGGGCAAATATAATGCTCCATATATAATGGGCCCCATTTATAATGCTCCAGTGTATAATGGGCCCCGTGTATGCTGCTCCAGTGTCAGATGGGCCCTATTTATAATGCTCAAGTATATGATGGGCCCCATGGATGATGCTCCAGTGTACGATGGGCCAATATAATGCTCCATATATAATGGGCACCATATGATGCTCCAGTATATGATGAGCCCCATGGATGATGCTCCAGTGTATGATGGGCCTTTATAATGCTCCATGTATAATGGACCCCATTTATAATGGTCCAGTGTATAATGGGCCCTATCTATGATGCTCAAGTGTATGATGGGCTACATATATAATTCTCCAGTGTATAATGCTCCCCATATATTGCTCCAAACATTAAAAAAAATTAAATACCTCTCCTCCCTGGGCACTGCTCTACTCTGGACTCCTCAGCGTCGCCATCTTCCAGCTCTCTGCACTTGGTCTGTTCAGGCAGAAGGCGTACAGACGTGACGTCATCGCGCTCTCTGACCTGAATGTCACTGTCAAGAAACGCGGAAGACGTCACAGCTGTGGAGCAGGGAGAGGTAAGTATTGCAAGTGCTGGGCCCTGAGCAAGCAGGGGGGGTTCACTCATGGGCGACGGCTCTGGCACAGGGCCCCTCATAGTACGTCGGTGTGTCTGACAGCGAGTGGGTCCCCCCACCATCAGAGAAACGTTTGCGTACTATAAGGGGCCCTGTGCCATTTTGCTGGCAACCTATGTGTCATCAGGGGAAGGTGGTACAAAATCCTTTGAAACCCAGGCATGGTTCATTTTTATGAAGGTGAGATCACCAACATTTTGCGTCGACAGCCGGGTCCTTCTTTCTGTCAGGATTGATCCCGCTGCACTGAAGACTCTTTCTGATAGCACACTACCAGCAGGGCAAGCGAGCTCCTGTAAAGCATTTTAGGCCAATTCAGGCCAGGTGTCCAATTTACAGGCCCAGTAGTCTAAGGGGAATGAACTAAGAGGGAGAACATCGATAGGAGAGGAGAGGTAATTTTGAATCATAGTTGACAACTGCTGCCTCCTGTCTGTTGCAATAGATTCAGTATTACCAGTCGTGTGAGCCTTACTCGAGAAATCAGTCCACAACGTGGTCATGAAACCCCTGTCTCCAACGCCACTTCGGCTGTGTGCACCACGAACACCTCTTCCATTTGGCCCAGTACGGCTCGTTGTAGAACCTGCACTGCTGCTGTGTGCTGGGAATGCCTCTAACAAACGGTTTACCAGAGTTGCTTGTTTGTTAGCCAATATTAGCTCTAGGTTCTCTTGTGGCATGATGTTCTGTAATTTGCCTTTATAGCATGGATCGAGGATGCTGGCCAACCAGTAGTCGTCATTAGGGATGAGCTTTCCGATATTGAAATATGGGAAATCGGCCCGATATTTGCTATATCGGAATTCTGATTTCCAATTCCGATATTTTTTTCACACCGGAAATCGGAAATCCCATAATCCTTCAGCCTCTGAGCCTCCGTGGAGCCAATCAGGAGCTGAAGAATTGCTGACAACATTGTGTAACTCCCCTAAGCTTGGTAGGAGGCGTCCAAACTTGCTAGCTAGGGGTTGTGCTGCGATTGGCTGGCTGGATGGTGTGATCAGGCAGTATAAAAGGCTGCGCCTGCCATTTTAGCCTCCATCTACTGTGAAAGCAGATAGGGATAGGTTGCTGTTGAAGATAGGGAGAGATCTCGGATCTAATAGCGAAAAAAAATTGTTTTTCAGCGACTGTAGCAGCCCCTGTGTGTTAGGCTACTTTCACACTTGCGTTTTATCGCGCAGCGCATCGTGCGCTATCGGACGCATGCGCAATGTTCCCCTATCTTTAACACGGCAGGTGCAGGGTCTAGCACTTTCACGCGTTCATCAGCGTTTGGCGTGCGCTGCACATTTTCCAGGTGTGCGTGCATACGCGCTAGACGCTACATGTTGCATTTTTTTTTCCGCCCAACCGCTTTAAAATAATGCGTGCGCACGTGTGCGCATGCTATGCGCAAAGAATAACATTGCAGTCTATGGGTGCGCTGGCATGCGCATGGCTTTGCGCTCGGCAGCGCTTTTGCGCGCACGCGATTTTGGAGTAAATAATGTCTAAACACTTGTTTAAACCACCACCTACACAAGATACCGTATTTTTCGGACCATAAGACGCACTTTTTTTCCTCCAAATTTGGAAGAAAAGTGTGGGTGTGTCTTATGGTCGGAACGTAAATGGGGAGGGGGGCAGGGGTGGAGTGAGATCACAGGAGGCAGGAAAATATCCCTCTGCTGCAGGAATCCAGCACTGGGGAAACCACTGGTCCCGATACTTAAGTGCAGTGAATATTCATTAGCCGCTTCCCCGCCCACCTATCAGCTGAGCAGTGAGCGGGGAGCAGCAAATGACAGAGCCATATGGTTCCCCAGCGCCTGATTCCTGCAGCAGCTGGGGAGATGTATGTTGGAAGGAGAAGGAGGCGACAGGAGCAGAGTGCAGCAGGAGGCATGCATACCTGACAGCACAGGGGCTGTGCTGATGCTGAATGCTCCTGTGGAGGACCTGTGATGAGGTCATGAAAAGGGCAGGCTGGAGCATCATGATGTCATCACAGGTCCTGCAGACACACTGTACAACAGAGAATGAATTAAAAGGTTAGTAATGACAGCACATAAAAAAGCACTCTGCCATCCTGTGGTGGACTATAACTCCCAGCATGCCATAGGATCTGCAGGACATGCTGAGAGTTATAGTTCTCCCATGGGATCTTAAAGCAGCACTCCAGTGTTATTTTTCAGTGCTGGAGTGGTGCTTTAAATATAAGCCCTGTGCCCCCATTCATATACTCACCCTCCAGCGTCTTCATATAGTACTTTACAGACACCACACTGGTCCCGCAGCACCATCTCCTACCCTTAGCTTCCAACATAATAACATACTATTATATTGAAAACACCACATATAATAGTATAATATTTTTTGCTTCAAATATATTTTTCCCTATTTTCCACCTCTAAAACCTGGGTGCGTCTTATAGTCCGATGCGTCTTATAGTCCGAAAAATACGGTACATTGTTTGTGAGGAGTGTAGATAAAAAGTTGATAGAGACAGATGATAGAGACAAAGATGATAGAAACAGATGATAGAGACAGAGATGATAGAAACAGATGATAGAGACAGAGATGATAGAGACAGATGATAGAGACAGAGATGATAGAGACAGATGATAGATGATAGAGACAGATGATAGAGACAGATGATAGAGACAGAGATGATAGAGATGATAGAGACAGATGATAGAGACAGAGATGATAGAGACAGATGATAGAGACAGAGATGATAGAGACAGATGATAGATGATAGAGACAGATGATAGAGACAGATGATAGAGACAGAGATTATAGAGACAGATGATAGAGACAGAAATGAGAGATGATAGAGACCGATGATAGAGACAGAGATGATAGAGATGATAGAGACAGATGATAGAGACAGAGATGATAGAGACAGATGATAGATGATAGAGACAGATGATAGAGACAGAGATGATAGAGATGATAGAGACAGAGTTGATAGAAATGTGACACGTAGACAACCCATGCGCCGAAAAAACGCAAACGCATGCAAAAACGCTTTCCATCACCACCCATTGGGTAAATGTGATTGAGCCTGGAAATGAAGTTGACAGTGCAAGTGCGTGGGTCCTGCCAACTCCATGGATTGCAGGCCTCTCCTCCATACAAATTGACTCCTCCTCATACTCCTTGTCAGACTCGCCGGCACCCAGACGTACCACAACAACCGATTTCTGCACTGCATCGGCCAAACATCAACAGGCCGTGTTGAAATTGGTTTATCTGGGTAATGTTAGCCACACCGCAACCGAGCTGTGGAACATGCTCAAGGAGCAGAGCGACATGTGGCTTGCGCCGCTCAACCTCCAGCCAGGTATGGTGGTGTGTGACAACGGCCGAAACCTGGTCGCGACTCTAGGCCTAGGTGGTCTGACTCACATTCCATGCCTTGCCCATGTCCTAAACTTGGTGGTGCAGAGTTTCCTTAGGAACTATCCTGACCTTGAGGAGCTGCTGCACAAAGTCAGATACTAGTGCTCTCATTTGCGGCATTCAAGCATGGCTGCATCGCGCCTTTCAGCCATGCAGCGCAGATTGGGCCTGCCCGAGCACCGCATCATTGTTGACCTCCCCACCAGGTGGAATTCGACTTTGCATATGCTGCGGAGGTTGTGTGAGCAGCAATCTGCAATTATATTATGGAGTTGCAGCTGCAGCAGGCGCAAAGTAGGCGACACACATCTCAGCCCCCCCACTTTACAACCACAGAGTGGGCATCCATGAAGGACATATGCACCATTTTGAAGTGCTTCGAGGACTCCACTCTGATGGTAAGCGCGGATGCTGCCCTACTCAGCCTGACTATTCCCCTTATATGCCTTATAGAATCATCACTTAAAGGATTAAGGGATGAGGTTTCTCAGGAGGAGGAGGAGTATGATGAGACACTTGCACCAACCAGGCAATCTTCATCGGCCCGGTTGGTACAAAGCTCTGTGGGTGCCTCACAAAGGTCCAGGCAGGACACAGCAAGCGAGGAGGATGAGGAGGACTATGAGGATGAGCTAGAGAAGGAAAGTACACAGCGCTCTACTAGTAGTCACCAGATAGAACGTGGATGGGGTGATGCAGAGCAGCCAGAGCACATTCCTCCAGCTGGTGACAGCGATGCATGGCTAGTTGGCAGCATTCAGCACATGAGTGACTTCATGCTGCAGTGTCTGAGATAAGACCCACGCGTGGCTCATATTCTCCACACAAATGACTACTGGGTGGCCACCCTCTTAGATCCACGTTACCGGGACAGCCTTGAAAGCCTAATTACACCGTTGAACCGGGCGCGTAAAATGCAGGAGTACCAAGATGCACTGGTTAATTCACTCATGTACTCATTTCCACCACATAGCAATGATGCGTGTGCACTAGCAGGCACCTCAGTGCGTCCTGGGCCCAGCGGAATCCGTTCAGAAGCCGGTAGCAGAAGCAGTACATCTGCTACTGACAGGTTCAGTATACCTAACCTGTTCCAACGGTTTCTGAACCCGCAAACAGTTCGGGCACCATCAGCACAGACAGTGCAACGCACTAGGAGGCAATGTTACCGTGACATGGTGGCACAATACCTCTTCACCCCTGTCAGTGGGCTTCAGGATGGACCTGCCACCTTCAAATTTTGGGTCTCCAAGTTGGATACATGGCCCGAGTTAGCCAGTATGCCTTGGAGGTCCTGGCTTGTCCTGGTGCCAGCGTGATTTCTGAACGCGTCTTTAGTGCAGCTGGCAATGTACTAACAGACTAACGTACCAGACTATCCGCTGCAAATGTGGACAGGCTTACATTCCTAAAAATGAACTAGACCTGGATTTCTGGTGACTTTGCTGCCCTGGCTACAGTAAACAGGTTACATGCATGGTTGGTAGCATATGCGTGCTCTGTCATGTGCCTATGTGCACACAGCATCATCTGTTATGCCGTGCTCTGGCCTCTACTACCACATCTAGCACCTGGTTCTGTACTGACTCTTTCACCTAATACTGTTTTCCATTGGCTCTAGTACCGCCAGCTAGTGCCCATTTCCGTGACTGCCACTTTCACAGCATGCCGTGTTTCTGTGCTCTAGTACTGCCAGCTAGTGCCCATTTCTGTGACTGCCACTTTCACAGCATGCTGTGTTTCTGGGCAACAGTACCGCCAGCTGTACCTCGTTAGACCAAAGTGGAAAAAAAGGACGACAGATGCCAAACACCTATAGGCAGAAGCACAAGAGGCGGGATCCAGCCACGCCAGCTGTTTCATGGCATTGAAGTGCGGACACAGGTGCCTCCCCCAAAGGGTAAACCAAGTTCCAGCATCGCCAGCTAGTTCTCGGGACTTCCCAAGGGCACGGGTACCTCCTGCTCCAAACCGTGTTTCGACAACGCTCGCTCTAACCATAACCCTTACCCTACTAACCATAAACCCTAAACCTACCCCAACTAATCCTAACCCAACGAAAAAACACAGCTGTTAAGAAGATGGCAACCAGTTTTCCTGCTACAGTTATAGCACTGTAGTGGTAATTTTGTAATTCCAATTTTTTTCTCCCATTGACTTGCATTGATATCGGAAATTGGAAATTCCAATATCCGATATTTTTCCAGTATCGGAAATCGGAATTCCGATACGATTTCGGGCAATATCGCTCATCCTTAGTCGTCATCCTTCATAATTTTGGCAATGCGGGGGTCTCTTTTTAGGATCTGCAGCACATAATCACACATGTGGGCCAATGTTCCAGGTGTCAATGATGCACTAACAGTGGTGGGTGGAGGAGCACTTTCTGCCAAATTCACTTCCCTCCAGTCACGCAGAAACCCTGTACCTATCTTTGGCAAGCCAACATTTTCTCTTGCCCCATGAGAAGCATCCTCCTCCCCAAAATAATCATCCCCCTCATCCTCCTCTTCCTCTTCTTCCTCCACCTCGTCCAGGACAGTTCCCTGAGCAGACAATGCCTGACTGTCATCAAGACTCCCCTCCTCCTCCTCCTCTTCCTCCTCCGCTGCAGACGCCTGATCCTTAATGTGCGTCAAAGTTTGCATAAGCAGACGTATAAGTGGGATGCTCATGCTTATGATAACGTCATCTGCGCTTGCCAGCCATGTGCATTCCTCAAAACACTGAAGGACTTTACAGTGGTCTTTCAGCTTTGACCACTGCACACCCGACAACTCCATGTCTGCCCTCAAACTGCTTGCCCGTGTATCCTCCCACAAATGCATTACAGCCTGCCTCTGTTCGCACAGCCTCTCAACCATGTGCATGATGGAGTTCCACCTTGTTGCAACGGAGGTGGAGTGATCACTGCAACCTCTGCATACGACTGGAGTCTACGGGCGAGCGACGGATGTGCGAGCACAGTCTTCGCACCTTATGGAGCAGGGCTGATAACTCCGGATAATTATTTAGGAAGCAGTGCACCACCAGGTTTAAGGTGTGAGCCAGGCAAGGAATGTGTCTGAGTTTTGCCAGGGTTATGGCCACCACAAAATTACGGCCGTTATCACTGACTACGTTGCCTGGCGCAAGATGTAGACTGCCCAGCCATGACTCAGTTTCTCGCTGCAAGTAGTCGGCCAGTACCTCCGCGGTGTGTCTGTTGTCGCCCAAAGACATCATCTTTAAAACAGCCTGCTGACACTTACCACTAGCTGTTCGATAGTGGGGCACCTCATGTGCAACACTGGCAGGTGCGTCTGTCGACGAGCTTTCGCTTCTGGAGGAGGAGGAGGGTCGAACGCCTACAGCCAACTGATGCCTAAACCGTGGCCTAGGCAGCACTGTCCCACCGCCGCTGTCCCCTGTGGACCATGCATTCACCACATTAACCCGGTGCGCAGTGATGGACACGTAATAGCCCTGGCCGTGCCTACTGGCCCATGCATCTGTTGTGAGGTGCACCTTTCCACTCACTGATTGTTTGAGTGCATGGACAATGCAGTCTTTCACATGCAGGTGGAGGGCAGGAATGGCTTTTCTTGAAAAGAAGTGCCGACTGGGTAGGTCATAGCATGGGACAGCGTAGGCCATGAGCTCACGGAACACTGCGCTGTCAACCAAACGGAAGGGCATCATCTCTAATGAGATCAGTTTGGCAATGTAGGCGTTCAAAGCCAGTGTACGCGGATGAAAGGATAAGTACTTTCTTGTCCTACTCAGAGTGTCTGCTAGGGTGAGCTGGACTTGAGAGCTGCATATGGGTGAACTAGGGGTGGACATGATGGACTGAGAGGGGGTTGGTGATGGTGATGGTTGTGCTGGTTGTGATGGCCTAGATTCAGTCTTTCGTTGCAAAAACATTGTGATTCCCTGACTGCTTTGGCCTTGCAAAGACACCTCAACATTTCTTGCTGGTGGTGTGCTAACCAGTGGGCTGACAGTGGGGGAAGCGATGGAGCATTGCTGGCTACCTTCAGTGGGAGCAGGTGCACATGTGCTACCTGAGGTTTTGTAGTCCGTCCACGCTTGCAAGTGCATGTTCATTAAATGTCTAAGCATGCAACTGGTATTCATATTTCGGAGATTTTTCCCTCAGCTAAAGGTCCTTCCACACTTCTTACAGATAACCTTTGCCTCATCAATAGGATTTTGGTAAAAAAAGTGCCACACTGCACTCTTCCTACTATGTTATAAATTTTCAGGGCTTGCACGCTGTGCTAATTTGACCATCTGGCCAAGCTGTCCTGCAACTCTTTTTGTTTTTTTAACACGTTTTTGGACTGCTACGTGCCTGCCAGATAACCGCTGCTGCGATGTCAATGCCTGCTGCAGATCCTTCTCCTCTTCTGCGCTATTGCCAGCGGCACCCTCTTCACCCAATGGATGCCAGTCCGGGTCAACAACTGGGTCATCCATCACCTCCTCTTCAATTTCATCTGCACCTTCCTCTGTGTCACCGTGTAAGGTGGTATAGTGTGCGGAAAGGGGCACCTGAGTTTCATCAGGGTCAGATTCTGGCTCAGTGGACAGCGAGGGCAATGTTGTGCTCTGGGTGAATGTACCAGCAGAATCATCTAGCAGTGGCCGTGCATCAGTGCACTCCATGTCAGATTCATGTTGGACTGGGGAATTCAGGATTTGACTTGATAACCCCGGCATGGTATGTGAAAAGAGCTCCATGGAGTAATCTGAAGTGTGGCCTGCCGCATCCTTCACTTTTGGAGGGGTGAAGGACACAAGGAGAGGTGTTTTTCCTGACCAGGAGCCTGCACTGACGACTCAGTGCTTGCATTTTTTGAAACTTCAGAAGAGGAAGCGATAGAGCTGGAGGCTGTTTCGGCAGTGTGAGACAAAACCTGTTCCTGATGCTTCGGCTTTAAAAGCGGTTTACCTACTCCCAGAAAAGGGAGCCTTCCAGGCCTTCTGGAGCCAGACGATGACGCCGGCTCAACACCTCCTGCCTTAGGTGCTATTGTGCTTTTGGCACTTCTAGCAGATGTACCACCACCATCATCAGTACCAGCTGGCCCCCCATGCCCACGTCCGCTGCCTCTTCCACCATACTTCCTCATATTTGGGAAAATGTACCCAAAATACAAGCAGATATAGGGTACTGTATCAGAAGCGTACAGCTGTATACAGTCTAGCGATAATTGTAAATCTCCGTATATATTTCAGGAGTCAGCACAGACGCTCTCAGCTCAGTATGGATTAGATAAGAATATAAAAAGCTGAAAAAGGGTACTGTATCACCAGATACCAGGTATATAGTATAGTGAAAATATTGTAAATCTCAGTATATACTTCAGGAGTCAGACACAGACGCTCACAGTCTCAGTATAGATTAGACAAGAATATAAAAAGCTGAAAAAGGGTACTGTATCACAAGCATACAGCTGTATACAGTTATGGGTTACTTTCAAATCTCCGTATATATTTCAGGAGTCAGACACAGACCCTCTCAGGCTCAGTATGGATTAGACAAGAATATAAAAAGCTGAAAAAGGGAACTGTATCACCAGATACCAGGTATATATAGTGTAGTGAAAATATTGTAAATCTCCGTATATATTTCAGGAGTCAGACACAGACGTTCTCAGGCTCAGTATGGATTAGACAAGAATATAAAAAGCTGAAAAAGGGGTACTGTATCACCAGTTACCAGGTATATATAGTATAGTGAAAATATTGTAAATCTCCGTATATATTTCAGGAGTAACACACAGACGCTCACAGGCTCAGTATGGATTAGACAAGAATATAAAAAGCTGAAAAAGGTACTGTATCACAAGCATACAGCTGTATACAGTGTTGGGTTAATTTCAAATCTCCATATATATTTCAGGAGTCAGACACAGATGCTCTCAGGCTCATGTATGGATTAGACAAGAATATAAAAAGCTGAAAAAGGGTACTGTATCACCAGTACCAGGTATATATAGTGTAGTGAAAATATTGTAAATCTCCGTATATATTTCAGGACTCAGACACAGACGCTCTCAGGCTCAGTATGGATTAGACAAGAATATAAAAAGCTGAAAAAGGGTACTGTATCACCAGTTACCAGGTATATATAGTATAGTGAAAATATTGTAAATCTCTGTATATATTTCAGGAGTAACACACAGACGCTCACAGGCTCAGTATGGATTAGACAATAATATAAAAAGCTGAAAAAGGGTGCTGTATCACAAGCGTACAGCTGCATACAGTGTTGGGTTAATTTCAAATCTCTGTATATATTTCAAGAGTCAGACACAGACGCTCCCAGGCTCAGTATGGATTAGACTAGAATATAAAAAGCTGAAAAAGGGTATTGTATCACCAGATACCAGGTATATATAGTATAGTGAAAATATTGTAAATCTCCGTATATATATCAGTAGTAAGTTACACACAGACGCTCACAGGCTCAGTACGGATTAGACAAGAATATAAAAAGCAGAAAAAAGGTACAGTATCACAAGCGTAAAGCTGTATACAGTGTTTGGGTAATTTTAAATCTCGTATATATTTCCTGAGTAACACACAGACGCTCACAGGCTCAGTATGGATTAGAACAGAATATAAAAAGCAGAAAAATGGTACTGTATCACCAGATACCAGGTGTATATAGTATAGTGAAAAAATTGTAAATCTCCGTATATTTTTCCGGAGTCACATACAGATAGTCAGCATGTATTTGTCCGTGATACCAGCCGGTGCACGTAGTGTGTGAGGAGCGTACAGCTCTATACGGTGTGGGAAAAAATGAACGCTCGGTAACTGCAGAAAAAAGAATAAAAGTATTAGTGCTGTGTAAAAAGCAGTCTGCATAGCAGTGTACACACAGCAATACAGCTAGCAGGCAGCTTATTAACCGGCTCTCCTGCTGCACAAAAGAAAATCCTCCCCTGTCACTGGCAGGCAGCCTAATAACCAGCGCTGCTGCACACAACAAAATCCTCCTTTGTCACTGCACACTAACTGTACAGCACAATTTCAATCAGCACAAGCACAGAATCACTTTTCTTTCCTGCCTAACTCTCTCCCTACTGAGAACCAGCGGCAGCAACCTCTCCCTTGGCTAAGATCGGCAGAAGTAAAAGGGCTTTTGTGACGCCAAAGCAAGCCAATCACTGCAGTACCCTTCTCTAAGATGGTGGTGGACGCTGCCCATGTCATCCCGTTGCCCACGGTGTGCGTCCTTGCTCAATGGCTGAGAAAAGGCGCCTGCAAGCATTATGGGAAAACCGACTTTTACGCTGGGGTCGACGACCGCACGGCCGACCTCACGCTATGATCGGGTTTCGCTTAGCGAAACCCGACTTTGGCGAAAGTCGGTGATTTTTGAATCTGACCGACCTGTTTTGCTCAACTCTACTATAGAGTCTTGATACCACACCAGACACATATTTGATTTGGGAACCAGGAAGACAGCACACTTCTTGTGAGGTAATGTCCAGTCGACAGATAGCGGCTTCTGTTCCTCCCAGTAGCGAATCCCCCACGACAAACACTCTTCTTTTCTTCTACACCACAGCACTTTCTTTTCTCTCTTCAAGAGGCTTCTTATGTCTTACTAGGGTGTTCTTTGTGGGCAAAGCACTTTTTGATGTATATTTTCATACTTGTTCTGTGTGAGAGCCTGTTAGAGGTTTAAAGGTTCTCCAGCAGTATGAGTGCTGATTGCCTCCTCAACTTCCTGTTCTTCGGGTCACATGCTTCCATTTATCTTCTATGCTGAGTTTTTTTTTGTTTTCCTAGCCATATATTTTAATATGCATGATTTTTTTTTAGATTATCTTCATTCACATTGTTTTGTCCTGTTTTGGCTTGTGCCCCCAAGTTTCACAGCATACTCATGTTTTTACCTTCCTTGAAATAAAATAAATATTATATAAAATATTATATATATTTTTATTCGTCTTTTTTATGGACTTCATGGTTGATTTTCTTTGCCTTTTGGTATGTTATCCACATACTGATTTTTCCATCTGGCACTATGCTGTCCATCATTTTGTATACCACAGGTGATATGATTTTTTGCACCATATCTATTCTATTACAATCATACATTCAGTATAGTTGTATTTTACATACTAAGGTAGTTTTTCTCTTATTAAATCTGATTTAGTTACGACCTAAAATTGTAAGCCTCAAATTGCCCGAGTAAGTCTTCTTCTGATATAAAGAATACAATTAATCTGCTATTTCAATTACCGTATAATTATTTTAATTTTAGCTATTTCAATAGTACATAACATGTTTTAATCTTATCATATTGTATAAAAATACCATATAGTGTAATGCTGTTGAGTATTTTAAGTAGTTTCTATATCCAGTAAGTGTTATGCTCTATTCAAAACATCAAGTATTTTTTGTGAAAATCACGACACTCTGAATATAATAAAAATAGATAAACTGAGATCCAACTGGAACAGTTTTTCTTATAAGTAGAGAGTTTAATAACTCTGAAATCCAGGAATCTGCTCTGCTTGTTTTAGAAAAGCAATGATGGGGCTCCCGAGGGAGAAACAGCCAGCAGATGTTAAATGCTTGTGAGGCACAATCCAACATACGACTTTTGAGATACCCATAGAAAGCACAAGTTACTGTAAATTATATATGCATTCTACAGTTTGTAACTAGTGTTGAGCGATACTGCTCGATATCTAAAAATATCGGATCGGAATGGTATCGCCGATATCACTAAATATCGGCGATATCCGATTCCGATACCGGAAGTCCCATGTAAGTCTATGGGAACAAAATATTGCAACTAAAACAACACTTTCTTTCCTTGTAAACACAAAATATACACAACTTAGAATACATATATATATATATATATATACATGTCATTGTGACATATATATACATATATTTATAGTTATTCACTTCTACATAGTAAAATAGCCTCTGATTCAATTGCCGGGTAAAGCCGGCATTTGTGAAAAGACAGAAGCACCCGAGGGTCCAGTCGCCACAGAGATGTTGCATCGCACCCAGCGGTGTGACAACTTACTCTCAGGTAAGGAGGAAACACCCCATTGACTCCAACCACTGCATTCAACAGTACACTATGCCAGCTGAGTGTAGGCGGACCCAATGGGATGGTCTAGCTCAGGCTGGTTAGAACAGGGTGTAGCTAGTTGGATGGGAGGGGTTGAGGCAGCCTTATGCTGCATGTCTTTGTAGTAAGAATTGTTTCCTTTCCTGCTTTCTTACTACGTCGCATACTCCACTCTGCTACATCACTCTGCACCATTGCTCTATCTCACATCTATCTGCCTGGAAGGATACCGTCTTACCTGTACAAGACTTATCACCTAGCTGCACTACACCATCCCTGCCAGAGGACCTGCACAGCAGCGCTGGTCACCCTGACCAGGTACTAAAGGTGGCGTCACGACAAACTACACAAACATTCTATCATCCCCTGGAAATATCCCACATTCCAGTGAGCGACCAGGGCACGGACATAGCTGTGCTACCCGTCACATCCCCCATAGAAGTCGACGGGCTTGGTGCCGAGTACCCCCAAAACCTGTGGCTCTGTGCGACTCAACTTTGGCGTCACGAACAGGATTCAGAAGCTCGCTATAAGCGAGTCCTGTGTGCCTTAATTGAACTGTTTTTTTGCTTGACAATTGCAAAAATCATCATAGACTGTATTTGCCATTTTTCCGTCATATCTGCGCCACGAGGCACAGGTGAAGAATAAGGGCGTGCTCTCGTGGGCGTACACTCACTCCGTGGCGCGAAAATGATGTCCGCACACTCTAAATGTTACTGCAATGTAAGATCGTGCCCCACAGCTCTGGAGTTCCGCCTCCTCATCCTCCTCAGTGGGCGGAAACGAACGCGAAGGTCCCGCCTCCCTACAAAAGATGTCGCCTCTCCTGATGCTAATGACACATGTGACTTGGCAGAGATGGCGAATGGATGTGAGCAGAAGTGGGAAGGGATGGAGGAGTCAGAGCTCTCCCCCCACGGAAGCGACCCGATCACCACGGAGCCACCGTTTGGCACCCGGCCTGGAAACCCTCCTACGCTGGAAGAAGCGGAGGATACCCTGAGAGACCTGGCCCGGCACCGGGAGGAGGTCGCCAGGATGGAAGCGAGCTGGCGGGCCCTAAAACTACAATTGGAGCGGCGCCAATCCCTCTTACCCCCTGAAGTGTCTGTACCGGAAGGTGAGGCACCCGTTCCAGTAGAGGAGGCCGTGCGGGCATCCCAGCCCTTGCAATCTGAACCGGTTGCCAGTATCTCAGTGGAGGCACCCGTTCCAGTAGAGGAGGCCGTGCGGGCATCCCAGCCCTTGCAATCTGAACCGGTTGCCAGTATCACAGTGGAGGCACCCGTTCCTGCTGAAAACGCCGCACCAGCACCCCATATCCCGCTGTCTGCCCCCGTCGCTGAGGCAGAAGAAGCGACACCCGTCCTCATGGAGGAGGCCGCGCAGGCACCAGAGCTCTACCTGCCTGTACCGGAGCCCCGACCGTCATCTGTTCCAGAGCCGGCTGCTTCCGCCACAGGTGAGCGCCGCCAGGACTGGCGGGCGCCAGGAGAGCTGCCGCAAACCATACATCGTAAGCTGGCGTTTGATGGTGGAGACATGGAGATGCTGGTGGAGGAGAATTACAACCGGCGTCAGGAGGAAGAGTGGAGACGTTCGGGAGCGGGAAGCAGAGCGACAAAGGGAGCAGCGAGAATCCCAAAAGCTTCGGCAACGTCACCTGGAGAAGGACCTGGCAGAGAAGGACCGATGAGAAAGGATAAAAGTACGGTGAGGGAGCCGCGGCGTAAGGGTGCAGTACGGAACTTTAAGTTAAAAGGTGGTTGGGGCTTCATCCAGGAGCCTGACTTTATTTAGAAGTTTTTGTAACCCGGCGGGACGTGGAGGCTCACCTCCCAGAAGGACACCCGGGGAGGGACCTGTTGCCAGGAGACTTGGTGACTTACACCCGACACTGGGGTTACAATGGATGGTACGCCCTAAATGTTACCAGGTGCGACCCCTACTCCCCAGAGTGTCAGGAAACTGACAGACCCTACGAGCCTTCAGCCTCCCCCAACCAGGCCTCTGCACAAGTGCCCACCCCACGCCGTAAATCTCCCCAGCCTCCCTCAGTGGTCTCCTCAGCAGCCCCAGCTATGGACATGATAATGATAGCTGGCCCGTACCCGGCGCCTGTTAGGCCCCCTGGGGTTCGTTCAGTCCGGGACATAGGGGTCCAGACCCGGAGGGAGATGAAAGAGGTGGCCACACAGACCCAGATAGCGGTCACGACGTCACTGTACAGGCCACACGACGTCATCAGGTCTGGGTGGACCCTCCTGTCACGGATGTTTGGCAAGCTCCAGAACAGTACCAGGTGGTACCTGTAAGAGGCCAGCCAAAGAAGTCTAAATAACCCGGACAGGGTCTCTGTATGTAAATAGTTAAATTATTGATGTACCCGGACGGGTGAATGTTCATAAAAAGAAGTTTATTGTTGCCTTAATATACCCAGGTTGGGTAATGGTTTGATGTACCCGGACGGGTGAATGTTCAGAAGAACAAGTTTATTGTTGCCTTAATATACCCAGGTTGGGTAATGGTGTTTCACTGTAATGAAAATGTTGAACTTTGAAGCCATGAACTGTACTGGCTCACAAACTTTTCTGTAAATAGTTGGCACTTCGGTGCTCCATCTTGGTTTTACAAAAAACTTTACTGTGCACTATTTTCAACTACCTCAGAAACTAAAAACCCGTTTGGTGTGGCCGAAAGTGAGGTCTGCTCAAGGAAAGTCTTGCAGCCCACCCAAGACCACAGTTGGAGGTTTGGAGCGGGTCCTCCACAAGCACAAGTAAAGGACACTGTGAAGTTACCCCGGTGGGGTAGTCCTAAGAAGTCTCCACGAACTTCGGCACTAATGCTATTTGCACTTTTGTTGAATATGTATTTATTAACACACATGTATAACACATATCAAGGGTATGAACAGTAACAAAACATGTCACATAATATAAGCCATTTGCACTTTTGTAATGTTATTATTAAAAATTTTATTATGCAACGTTTAACTTGAAGTGTTTCCTGCTTTCTTACTACGTCGCATAGTCCACTCTGCTACATCACTTTGCACCATTGCTCTATCTCACATCTATCTGCCCTGGAAGGATAGCGTGTTACCTGTAGAAGACTTTTCACCTACCTGCACTACACCATCCCTTCCAGAGGACCTGCACAGCAGCGCTGGACACCCTGACCAGGTACTACAGGTGGCGTCACGACAAACTACACGAACATTCTATCATCCCCTGGAAATATCCCACATTCCAGTGATCGCCCAGGTCACGGACCGAGCTGTGCTACTCGTGACATCCCCCATAGAAGTCGACGTGATCGGTGCCGAGTACCACCAAAACCCCTGTCTCTGTGCGACTCAACTTCCCTCACTGTGCTGGCACTTTACATTTACAATGCCTCTGGGTTTTTTTTTTGGGGGGGTGGGGAACATTCAGACTTTTGCTATGGGGCCCCATGATTTATATGTACGCCCCTGCTGCTGAGGCATGGTATTTAAGGCTGTTAAGGAGCCAATATCCATGGACCTTGCCAGCAGCGTCGGACTGGAGTACCTTGGGCCCACCAGAGAAAAATTATTCTTGGGGCCCACCATCATACTTCCCAACCTTTGAAGAAGGGAAAGAGGGACAAAGGCTGTGGCACGCTGTGCCTGCTGCAGCAAATTTTAGGCCATGCCACGTTGCACCACAGACTGTCCAGGAGTTGGTGGATGCTTTAGTCCAGGTGTGGGAGGAGATCCCTCACGAGACCATCCGTCGCGCTCATCAGGAGCATGGCCAGAAGTTGTAGGGAGGTCATACAGCATACCTCCCAAATTTGGAAGACAGGAAAGAGGATTAAAGGCTGCGGCGCGTGTTGCGCGCCGCTGATAATTTTAGGCCACGCCCCGACAACACCCATTTCACAGCTAATACACATATCCCATATCTCGCCCAAGCGTAACCATTTAGCACTGCTGATCACACTGACATAGGTTGGTACTGAGGAAAAGAAAGAAAGAGCAGCGAGAGAGAAAGAACAAACAGAGAAAGAAAGAGAGGAAAGAAAGAAAAGAGAGAAAGAAAGAACAGAGAGAAAAAAGAACAGAGAGCGAGAAGGAAAGAACAGAGAGCGAGAAAGAAAGACTAGAGAGAGAGCCATAGGCGTAGCTAGGGTTTTGGTTTAGTGGGGGCAAAACTTCTGAGTGGGCCCATCATCAGAGAACCTCAGCAAATGACCGCGCTGTTGGCCAAAATAATCTATATATAAAAAGACCAATATTGATATTACCGCCATATGGTCTGTGTTAAATAATACCAGTCCTACAGAACATATAATAGATTACAGCACAGGTACAGATAATGACTTACCGCTGATGTTCTTTCTAATGGAATTGTTCACTTTTCATGTCTTTTCCATCTGGCCCACACCGACATGACGACTTCTCCAGCCAGGACTCGACTGCACCCCATTAAAAAAAAATAAAAAAAAAACTCACCTCCCGGCTCCTGTGCTGCTCACTGTTCTCCCTCTCAGCGTCTGACAGCGGGCGCCGGCAGGTGATGTTATTGCGCCCGCTGTCATACGCTGAGAGGGGGATTATGGGAGAGAAGGAGCGCTCGCTCCTTCTCTCTCCATGCGGTCAGCTTTATCGGCTGGATGCCGATACAGCTGACCCTCCGATGACGGGTGGGGGCCCACTGCTGGCACCGGGCCCCCCCAACGCCTGTTTAGGCCCCATAGCTTCCGGGCGGCAGAGCAGGGAGAGCAATACTCCCTGCTCTGCCGCAGAATGTAACTGTATCGTAGCTCCGGGTGGGCCCCCTCAGAGCGCGGGCCCCGGGGCCACCGCCCCCTCTGCCCCGCGACCTATCCTTTCAAATCAGGGCCCACCACGCAGGAGCTGGGGCCCACCGTAGGTTTCTCCGGTGTCCCGGTGCCTCAGTCCGACCCTGCTTGCCAGCCTGATAATACCAGGCCACAGCAGTCTGCATATCTTGGCTGGTTAACAAAAATAGGGGATCCCCTCGAAAAAAATTTGGCGTGGGGTCCCCCCTATTTTTGTTAACCAGCCAGATGAAGCAGACTGCTGAGGCCTGGTTTTTCAGGCTGGTAAGGATCCAATATCCATGGACCTTGCCAGCCTGATAATACCAGGCCACAGCAGTCTGCTTAGCTTGGCTGGTTAACAAAAATAGGGGATCCCCTCGAAAAAAAAACGGCGTAGGGGTCCCCCTATTTTTGTTAACCAGCCAAGTAAAATGCAAACTGCTGCGGCCTGGTATTAAAAGACTGTCAAGGCCCATGGATTTTGGCCCTCAACAGCCTGATAATACCAGGCTACAGCAGCCCCACATTTGGAGCATCAAAAGATGTGCCAATTGTGGCACTTTACCCGGCTCTTCCCCCTGCCCTGTAGCGGTGGCAAGTGGGGTAATAAGGGGTTAATGTCACCGTTGATTGCACGGTGAGAATAAGCCCGGTTAATAATGGAGAGGTGTCAATAAGACACCGATCCATTATTAATCCCAAAGTTTTTAAATGTATAAAAAAAAAGACAAAGCAAGAAAAAAGTATTTTAATGAAATAAAAGAGACAACACAGTTTTCATTAATTTTATTATACTCTCATTCCTGCGACGCCATCGATCTCCTGTAAAAAAAGAAAAAAAAAAAAACAACAGTATACCACCTGTCCGACGCAGTCCATAGTAACGACTGTCCCACGACGATCCAGCTCTGCTACATCGCAATGACAGGCAGAGCCTGTCATCTCGACGCAGCACAGCTGATTACCTGCTTCCTCGGCGTGACGTCATCGGACTGACTGCTCTACGGCCGGGATTACCCAGCACTCACTGCAGTTATCGTGAGAAACTGCATGTGACCGCCGGGGAAAGATGATGGCGGCCATCAAGCAGTCCAGCCCGTGACCGCCGGAGATCTTCTGCCAGGTAAGTGCCGCTGACTCCTGACAGACCCGACCGACGGACACTGACAGTGACAGTGACAAATCCGATTCCGGTATCCGATAAGACGAAAATATCGGAACTAAGTATCGAAAGTCCGATAGAGCTAATATCGGCCGATACCCGATACTTGCGGTATCGTATCGCTCAACACTATTTGTAACACTTTCAAAAGGATTTTCAGGTCCTCTTTTAAGATGCAGGTGGATAGGCAACAATGACACTGAGACTGTTAGTAGAGATCATGGAATCTAATTGATATCCATGGAATTTAATTGAGATCATGGATATGAAAAATATAACTTCAAAAGTCCATTTAACTAGAAGGTTCTGAGCAGAGGCAACAGGTCCACAGATGGCAATAACTCAAAGTCTGTCTCTGAATAGTTGCAAACATAGTTGGTGGACTCCGGGTTTTGCTGGCATTGCCTCTGAGGGTCCCATCCTCTTGACTTACACTGCAGCCTGCACATGTGCTCTTTATGGGGAAGGCTTGGCTGCTGGATTCCTGCCACTTTGCCAATCTTCAAGGCTTCAGTCTCCTAGTACCAGTCACAGATTATCTCCTGCTTCTACAGCTCTCTGATACTGCTGGCGTGACCCCATGTACCCACCAGTCACTGTGACTAGCCAGCGCCTCGTTTTCTCTTTGTCTATTCTCGAGGACATAAACTTTGACTTGAGAACCTTATAAAATCTTTCCTTGCTATTCTCAAAAGAAAAGATCCTATCTATTTTACTGGGTACTATAGAGAGATTTTAGCTCTCTGTAGTACCCAAAATATAATATTCATATTTTTTATCACACTATTGTGAAGTTATGCATTATAGTATGTATCTTCTTATTATAGCCTTTGTAGTTAAAGGGAATCTGTCACCCTAAATTGGCGGGATATTTAAATGATGGCAGTCAGGTCAGATGGGCGGTGTTTTGGGTACTTGCCCTAACATGTTGTTTGCCGCTGTCTCCATTATTTCTGGGAATTGTAGTCGTTGCCCTCCATATAACTCGCCTGCGCATTGCAATCTGCGGGCAAAGCATACTGCGCGTGCGCAATTCAAGATTGCAATGTGCACGCACGTTATATGGAAGGCAACGACTACAATTCCCAGAAATAATGGAGACAGCGGCGAACAACATGTTAAGGCAAGTACCCAAAACACCGCCCATCTGACCTGACTGCCATCATTTAAATATCCCGCCAATTTAGGGTGACAGATTCCCTTTAATATGCTGTAGGCTGGGCCGGCATTTGGGTGCATGACAATGCACCATCTCATGCTCAAATAAAACCTGAGTCATTGGCTGCTATGCGCATAGAAGGAGGTAAACTCATGGTGTGGCCAGCATCTTCCCCTGAACTCAACCCTATAGAGAACCTTTGGAGTATCATCAAGCAAAATATCTGAGAGGGTGGGAGGCAGTTCACATCAAAACCACAGCTCTGGGAGGCTATTCTGACTTCATGCAAAGAAATACAAGAAGAAACTGTCCAAAAACTCACAAGTTCAATGGATGCAAGAATTGTGAGGTGATATCAAAGAAGGGTTCCTATGTTAGCATGTAACTTGGTCTGTTAGGATGTTTGGGGTAAATAGCTTTTTTGTTCAGTGAATGTGACCTCCTAATGCTGCAAACTCTACAAATGAGCATTTTCAGTTCTTTTCTACATATCAAATCTTTAGAAATTCTACTGTGCCTAATAATTTGGAACAGTGCATTTTGAGTTTTTATTCATTTTGGAGATTATACTGTTATCATTGGGTGGTTTCTTCAATAAAATTCGATATATATATTCTAACGGGTGATGACTTTTATTAGACTAAGGCCGGCTCACACTAGCGAGTTTGATGCGAGTTAGTCGCAAGACTTACTCGCATCAACACCCGGCACGGCCGCCAGCTCTCGGACCAGAGTGCGCGGCTGCATGTATTTCTATGCCGCCGCACACTCTGGTCCGAGAGCGGGGCCGTGCCGGGTGTTGATGCGAGTAAGTCATGCGACTAACTCGCATCAAACTCGCTAGTGTGACGCCGGCCTAACTGTCATTTGCACCGACCACTTAGGAAAATCAGAGAAAAATATAATTTGCATAATAATTTGGAACATGGTGTATACATACAGTATATATCTGTGTGTGTACATGGGTAGTATACAGTGTGTGTGTCTGCATATGTGTATATAGTACGTGTGTGCATATATACAGTATATAGTATGATTGTGTATATCTGTGGTGCATTTGTGTGTATATATAATATATATATATATATATATATATATGTGCATGTACATACAGTAGTATGTGTCTGTGTATATTATGTATGTGTACTGTATGTGTGCAGTATATTGTGAAATATATGTATAAAGTGTATATATAGCTGAGCATACTGTATATACTGTATATAAGCTGAATGTTTATGTGTGTATATACCTTATATTTGTCCTTGTACACAATGTCTATATACTGTACATACAATGTGTAGTGTATGTTTCTATATTTATAAAGTATATATAAAGTGTGTACATGTATAGTGTATATCTGTGTATATGTGCTGCATATATAGTTGTGTAATTGTAGTGTCGCCATAATAGGGATCAGCAGTTTATGTCTAAGGCTGGGTTCACATTGCGTTGCGGGCAATGCGCTGACGGCATCCGTCACATAGCGGCACTAACGCTATGTAACGGATGCGCTAACGCCGCCATTGCCCGCAATAGCAGTAGCGCATCCCGAAATCGTCATGCGTTAGCTATGTGCCGTCATTCTGTGACGGACCTCGGACGCGGTCTGCAGCATTCGGGGGTCCGTCACTGCTAGCTCAGATAGAGACGTTGCGCTAGCGTGATCGCATAACGCGATCACAAAATGACAGTAGCGTTAATGCAGTCCTTCAATGCTATGCGTTGAGCGGACTGCATTAACGCTATGTGAACCTAGCCTTACGCCTGTGTTTTACATTAGGGCCTGTTCACACTGTCTTTCTTTACTGCTCCCGGTGCGTTCTGCCTGAATCCCCTATAGAGTCATAAATTGTAATAAAAGGAATGGAGTTCACATGAACCCCACATGTGATGTTTTTTTTCCTGAACGTGTCCGTCTGTTCCAACAGCCACAGAAAAGTGGACACTTTAGATGAAAAAACAGAAACAAACTCTTAGTGTAGGTGCAAACGATCAGTAATCGCTGCGGGTTGGATGTTGTGTACTTGTGAGCGTCCAGATTTTACAGCACAGTGGATGGGATCTCAAGAAATCCCATGCCCACTATGCATCCACAGACGCCCGTGGCTCACCTGCAGAGACTGACATACGGTGCGTCTTTTTAGATCACAACACGTCTATTTATCTTGCGGAGACGCGATAAATCTCACCTGTACAGTGTATTGGATGCAGTGAATCTGCACGGGTCAGTGATCACATGTGGAGTCACCTGCGTTCAATAGCCGACAGCGGACATGTGCTGCGTCCAAAGCGCTGCCAGTTGCTGATCGTGTGCACCCGGCCCAAGAAAATAAATCAGTCACTTTCAGAAAAAAAAAGCAAATTCATTTGACCTCTGCTTGTGTCAGTGCAGTCTGTGGCCCCATTGGGGATTTATGTGAATTGTATTTTAGGGGGATTCAGGCAGAGCCCCCGGACGCACTGCACAAGCGCAGTGTGAAAAGGGCTTAATATACTATTGTGTGGAATAGTGCAGTCTACTATACTATTCCGCGCTGTCACAGTACAGCAGCCAGACACGGACACCGGTCAGACACGAACCTTGGCCAGACACGCACACTGGCCAGGCACGGACAGCATCCAGAAGACTTTTTTTTTATAAATCTGTTAATGTCGTCTTTCAGCATTTCTGCAGCATTTTTCCCCTATTCAAATGAATAGGACACAAAAATGCAAGTGAAAACGTTGCAAAAATGCTGAATATTTCCTGCCAACCCTGTAGATCAAGCCACAGCAAAAATGTTTGCGTGTGAACAGACACTGCAGGTGTTGTCTAACAATGTAAAAATAATTAGCATGAAATGATAAATCCCCCTCGGCTCCAGCACTGATGCTCTGGGGGTCTCCGCCAGTCTCAGCACTGGGCTGCAGGGGTCTTGTGGCTCTTGGGGTCTCTGCCAGTCTCAGCACTGGGCTGCAGGGGTCTTGTGGCTCTGGGGGTCTTTGTCTGTTTTAGCACTGGGCTGCAGGGGTCTTGTGGCTCCAGGGGTCTCTGCCAGTATTAGTACTGGGCTGCAGTGGTCTTGAGGCTCCGGAGGTCTCTGCCAGTCTCAGCACTGGGCTGCAAAGGTCTTGTGGCTCCTGAGGTCTCTGTCAGTCTCAGCACTGGGCTGCAGTGATCTTGTGGCTTCTGGGGTCTCTGCTAGTCTTAGCACTAGGCTGCAGTGGTCTTGTGGCTCCGGGGGTCTCTGTCAGTCTTAGCACTGAGCTGTAGTGGTCTTGTGGCTCTGGGGGTCTCTGCCAGTCTTAGTACTAAGCTGCAGTGGTCTTGTGGCTTTTGGAGTCTCTGTCAGTCTTAGCACTAGGCTGCAGGGGTCTTGTGGCTCCAGGGGTGTCCATCAGTCTTAGCACTAGGCTGCAGAGGTATTGTGGCTCAGGGTCTCTGCCAGTCTTAGCACTGGACTGCAGTGGTCTTGTGGCTCCGGGGTCTCTGCCAGTCTCAGCATTTGGCTGCAGAGGTCTTGTGGCTTCTGGGGTTTCTGTCATCTCAGCACTGGGCTGCAGTGATCTTGTGGCTCCTGGGGTCTCTGCTAGTCTTAGCACTAGGCTGCAGTGGTCTTGTGGCTCTGGGGGTCTCTGTCAGTCTTAGCACTGGGCTGCAGTTGTCTTGTGGCTCCCGGGGTCTCTGCCAGTCTTAGCACTAAGCTGCAGTGGTCTTGTGGCTCTGGGAGTCTCTGTCAGTCTTAGCACTAGGCTGCAGTGGTGTTGTGGCTCCGGGGTCTCTGCCAGTCTTAGCACTGGACTGCGGTGGTCTTGTGGCTCCAGGGGTCTCTGCCAGTCTTGACACTGTGCTGAAGTGGTCTTGTGGCTCCGGTGGTCTCTGTCAGTCTTAGCACTAGGCTGCAGGGGTCTTGTGGCTTCATCTTTTATTAGGAATAATAACCATCAGGGACTCCGAACCATCGGCCACAGAGCCAGAGGGGATTTAGCAGAGTAGGTTGGGGGACATGTAGGACCTTTTTTTTAATCGCTTTTTATTCTGCTGTTTGTGAGGTACGATGTAGAAAAAGACAGCAATTTTGCTAATGTTTTCTGTTATGTGACTATACGGCCCCCTTCACATGACCTATCTGTCATGCTGTATAGCAGATATATATATATGTGATGTCAGTAATCTATATCAAAAGGGCAACATACTATATAACATGCGCATAGATATATGATAACATAGAATTACCTGACAGAATGTCCAGTGGGTCAATACGGAATCCGTTATACGCTGTCTCCGGCTAGAGGGTGACCGGGGTCTATGCTGACCCTAAACTGGGTCCTAACTAATCCCTCTACCTGGAGGTACTGTTAAAGGTACAGAGGTCCAGGCCACCAGCGTAAACCCTGTCTCCTATCAATCCCTGCCAACTGTAATCTAGTCCTAAGAAGGACCCTGATTACCACCAAAGGGAATGAACAGGTAACGGTTAATGAACAGAAAGACATACAAGAAAGACAAGAAATAAAGTAAATAAAGTCTTACATACAACACTCACACACAGTAGGAACACCTAAGGTCTCAGAGATAAACTATAAGCTATAAGAGTAAAAACAACTAAGGAGCTCTTAGCTTAAGTATTCTCAGAACCGATCCAGTCTGCTAGACTACATGAATGCTTTCACCGGCATCTAACAAGCAGACTGGCAGGTATATGAAGGAATCTAATTAGAACATAATCAAAAGCAGCCGGGCGAGGCTGAACCTAGTCTTAGCAAAGAGCTAGGTAAAATTAACTCCCTCATTACCAAACACAAAGAAACAGCAACTCAGCTGTGAGAAGTCAGAGTGTGTAATCGCGACGATCCTCGTGGCGATACACCCATGACACTATCATGTTTTTCACGGATGCCACGAGTGCCCTTTTTGACCTACGGTGCTGCTCTCATGTCTGTTTATTCCCAACAGCAAAGATGACAACGGCCAATACAAGTCTATGGGTCCGTGTAAACATGCCGTCCGTGTGCCATACATGTGCCATCCATGTTTAACATGGAAAGTGTATGAGAAGTTTTGTAATTCCATTTCCATTATCCATACCGGAAAACACGGATGGCACATGAACGGCACACTGATTGAAAACACTGGTGACACCGATATCGGTGTAACATGTACGTGTTTTATATGGACATGGGGGCCCCACTTTGAATTTTGCCTAGGGCCCCAACTTGTCTAAAACCAGTCCTGGCTTTAGGTAGCCTCTTTATTTATTTATTACAGGTTCTAAACACATAACTTGTTATTTTAGCTATTTTTATTTTTTTGTGTTTTGTTTTTGTGGCCATGCAATATTAACCTCTTTACGACATTAGATGTATTCATATGGTCTGATTGGAAAGGACTTTCTGACCTACAAAGTATGGATACGTCATGGCCATTGTGCAGGTACAGGAGCTGTGCACACGGGAGCGCCGCTGGGTGTATAGCTAACATGAAAGCTGACACCTGGCTCTCACTTCCTGCAGCAGTGCCCGCACTGCCTCTGACTGTCTGACCCCCTACAGGCTGTGATCTATAATGATCGCAGCATTTAGAAAGTAGGAAAGGGAGGCCGCTCTCTCCGTTCTGATCGGCACCTCCGGAACCTCATTACAGGGGCCCGATTGTTTCCATCGTGACCAGACTTTGTAATGACGACATCCGGGTCATCAGGAAACGAAAGACCTGTTAGACCATGCTCAGAAGATGGTCAAAAGACTTGTGTCAGAGAGGAATTTATCAGTATGGTTGCCAGAGGCCACAATAACTTGCCGGCACCTGCACAGAAGATCCGTGAATGCAGAGCCCACAGAAAGGAGGAAGAGGTACGTATTGTGGAGGGATTTCAGGGTGCAGGATTCCAGAACCGTGGGATGGGAACAAAAGTAGGAGCCTGGAAGAAATCATCAGCATAAAGACAGAATATTACATTTCTCTACAAGACCATTAATATGAGGCACACAGGTAGGACTAGTGTAACATTTCTATTATCTGTATGGCCATATTAATATGTCATATAAGTCCCAGGTGTTAGGGTTTGCAGATCACACTAAATTAAATTAAACTATGAAGTGTGATCGCAACCTGGGGTCCATCGTGCAGAGATGTAAAATTGCTGCTAGTGTGAACAATGACGGATAAAAAACTACTAGTGAACATTCCTTCCTAAAGACACCGAGTTAACTCCACACATTGTGAATGGAACGCAAAAACCCAATACCAAATAATACTCAGGATTGCACAGGAATAGGAGTACCGGCTCAGCTAACCACCGAGGGGTACAAGGGAGATGAGTACTTGCTCAGCTAACCACCGAGGGGTACAAGGGAGATGAGTACTTGCTCAGCTAACCACCGAGGGGTACAGAAAATATAAATACCTAGCTTAGCTAACCACCAAGTGGCATAGAAAATGTAAGTACCATGCTCTGCTAACCACTGAGCGGTACAGAAAAAGGAGAGTGCAATACCCAGATAAAACAATAGGGTTTAAGCATGTGGGTTGACTGTGCCCTGCAAACACCTCTTGCTAACCGCACACGTGGCCGAGACAGGCACTAGGTCAAGCAAAAGCAAAAACCTGCCTGACTAAGGAAAACTAGGCACACATACAAGCCAGCAGATTGGCAAACTATCCACACACACCAAACACAAGTGACGCTAGCATGCCTGCGTGTTTTGCAGAAAGCCTTTTATGCGCTAGGCTCCATCCCAAACACTCACACCAATTCGGACGGGGTGTCATCCGTGAGCCAATCCAGAGCTGCCACATAACCAGAGCAGTCCGAGCACCTATAAGAAGACGCCACATAACGGACATGCTCAGTAAGGTGACTTCTGGACATAGACTCCAGAGAGTGAGGCTGCCTTAGTATACCACTGGTTACCATAGACTTTAGCTGGAGAGCCAGCAGTAACCACATGTATAACAGGAGCCTGAGCAAGTTGCTGGGACTGACGTCTGTGCTAAGCAGCAGACCCAGCAGCTGGGTCAGAGTAGGAGACAATAGCACCAGGCAAGGCTTGGGATCTATCCCGCACAGCGAGAGAATTCTGACGCCTAACACTGGGGGTGACAGGTTCCATGTAGGATGCTGCTAATGTCATAATTCAAGTATTGCAACATAGGATGGCATATATTGTATTCTGAGGGGTCTTTTTGTCCTGCTATAGAATTTCAGCACTCATGTTTGTTATCCAGAAGGTGGGTAACTGTTATATTTATTGAAACAAACATTGAAACTATTGTTACCAATGGCTGAGATCTGTGTGTTTCAGTGAGCTTGTATTTCAGAAAATGAATCTATTTGCTAGGCTAATCTTTGATACCTGACACAATATAATAGGTGCTGGTTCCACTAACTGCAAGAAACGCAATAATTAATAAATCAGGTAACATTCGATTTACTATAATATGAATTACTATAGACCATCAGTTGCACAAAAGATGTCCTGCAAGCAGATGTTGCATGTTACACATAGTGTGGTAGATTTGTCTTTTAGATGGCATGGTTTTTACTGATGACCTTGAAAAGTTTTGCAGTGATCCGTATGTTCCTCTGGTTTTCTTAAGGAATGTTTTGGAAAGCCCTTGGTTTTTCATACTTTCCTACCACAATACAATTCAGTCTATGGTTGCCATCTGCATACAAGAGAATAGTAATTATGTTCTTGTTTATTTTGAAGCCTTTAACATGTTTCTCTGCTGCCGTGGCCAAGGTGCTGTCATGTAGTTGCCACAAAAAGAAGTTTGCTTCATAAGCACAATAAATCTAGGTTAGCATCTGACTCTGAGGTCAAGAAAGACTGTTAGAATTATTGTGTGTCTTTTAAAGGCATAAAAAGTATAAGCCACTTCATTATCAAAGGAAGTTGCACTTTTAGAATAGCCATTGTAGGTATGACCTATTAAGTTTTATGGACATCAAAGGTCTTTGTCAACACGATTCTAGCAGTAACATTGTGCTTCTAGCACTTGATCACTACAGCCAATAACTAGGCTAGGCAGTCTCATGTCACAAGCCATCTAAGCTCAAAGATTGGCTGCTGCGGTAATATGACGAAGAGATGTCACTGTTGTACCCATGTCAACAAAGACCAGTTAGGAGCACTATTCCCTTAAACCCTAATGAGAGTCATTCCTGGAGAGTAAGAGTTTGTGGGCTGTGTGAGACTTCAGCCCTGTGGGAAGCCAAAGTGAGCTCAGAGTCACGTTTGGAGAAATTAGCTACTTTGAGCATAATTGTGTTCCTGCCCTGTCAGCAAATGTATTAAAAACTATGGAGTCCAAGTTTTGAGTGAAAGTAGTTGAAAAACCCTAGTCCCAAGTACGCTGAAAGTGTACTTGATACGGTTAGGTTGTATATTATAATGTGAAGTTTACCTTAAACTGAAGTTGATTTTTTAACACTGACCTGGGAGACGCTGACATTATTTTTGTAGAGAACTGTTACATTTCTACTACAACCCTTGGCAAAAATTATGGAATCACCTGCCTTGGAGGATGTTCACTCTGTTGTTTTATTTTGTTGAAAAAAAACAGATCACAGACATGGCACAAAACTGAAGTAATTTCAAATGGCAACTTTCTGGCTTTAAGAAACACTAAAAGAAATCAAGAACAAATAATGTGGTAGTCAGTAATGGTTATTTTTTTAACCAAGTATAGGGAAAAAATTATGGAATCACTCAATTCTGAGGGAAAAAATTATGGAATCATTCCCAAAACTAACACCTGCATTAAATTAGATCTGCTCGTTAGTCTGCATCTAAAAAAGGAGTGATCACACCTCACCTTGGAGAGCTGTTGCACCAAGTGGACTGACATAAATCATGGCTCCAATATGAGAGATGTCAATTGAAACAAAGGAGAGGATTATCAAACTCTTAAAAGAGTATAAATCATCACACAATGTTGCAAAAGATGTTGGTTGTTCACAGTCAGCTGTGTCTAAAATCTGGACCAAATACAAATAACATGGGAAAGTTGTTAAAGGCAAACATACAGGTAGACCAAGGAAGACATTGTAACCTTGTTTTTGTCTGTTTAGGTGTTAATGATGGCATTCGTTTAGCTTTTCTGTATGTAAATCCCATTTCCTTTAGGCGGTTTCTTACAGTTCGGTCACAGATGTTGACTCCAGTTTCCACCCATTCATTCCTCATTTGTTTTGTTGTGTATTTCCTGTTTTGGAGACATATTGCTTTAAGTTTCTGGTCTTGACGCTTTGATGTCTTCCTTGGTCTACCTGTATGTTTGCCTTTAACAACTTTCCCATGTTGTTTGTATTTGGTCCAGATTTTAGACACAGCTGACTGTGAACAACCAACATCTTTTGCAACATTGTGTGATGATTTATCCTCTTTTAAGAGTTTGATAATCCTCTCCTTTGTTTCAATTGACATCTCTCATGTTGGAGCCATGATTTATGTCAGTCCACTTGGTGCAACAGCTCTCCAAGGTGAGGTGTGATCACTAGTGTTGAGCGATACGATACTGCAAATATCGGATATCGGCCGATATTAGCTGTATCGGCCTTTCGATTCCGAATACCGATATTTTCGTCATATCGAATACCGGAATCGGGATTGTCACTGTCACTGTCAGTGTCCGTCGGTCGGGTCTGTCAGGAGTCAGCGGCACTTACCTGGCAGAAGATCTCCGGCGGTCACGGCCTGGACTGCTTCATGGCCGCCATCCTCTTCTCCCCGGTGGTCACATGCAGTTTCTCGCGATAACTGCAGTGACTGCTGGGTAATCCCGGCCGTAAAGCAGTCAGTCCGATGACGTCACCGCCAGGGAAGCAGGTAATCAGCTGTGCTGCGCCGGGATGACAGGCTCTGCCTGTCATTCGGATGTAGCAGAGCTGGATCGTCGTGGGACACTCGTTACTATGGACTGTGTCGGACAGGTGGTATACTGCTGGTTTTTTTTTTTCATTTTTTTACAGGAGATCGATGGCGTCGCAAGATGAGACTGTAATAAAAGTAATGAAAACTGTGTTGTGTTTTTTATTAAATTAAAAAATTTTTTTATGAACATTCACCCGTCCGGGTACATCAACAATTTAACTATTTACATATTTAACTATTTACATACAGGGACCCTGTCCGGGTTATTTATAATTCTTTGGCAGGGGTGTTCCAGGTACCACCTGGTACTCTTCTGATGCTTGCCAAACATCCGAGACACCAAGGACCACCAGGACCTGATGACGTCGTGTTGCCTGTACAGTCAAGTCGTGACCCGCTATCTGGGTCTGTGTGGCCACCTCTTTCATCTCCCTCCGGGTCTGGACCCCTATGTCCCGGACTGAACGAACCCCAGGGGGCCTAACAGGCGCCGGGTACGGGCCAGCTATACTTATCATGTCCATAGCTGGGGCTGCTGAGGAGACCACTGAGGGAGGCTGGGGAGATTTACGGAGTGGGGTGGGCACTTTTGCAGAGGCCTGGATGTGGGAGGCTGAAGGCTCCGAGGGTCTCACAGGTTCCTGACACTCTGGGGAGTAGGGGTCGCACCTGGTAACATTTAGGGCGTACCATCCATTGTAACCCCAGTGTCGGGTGTAAGTCACCAAGTCTCCTAGCAACAGGTCCCTCCCCGGGTGTTCTTCTGGGAGGTGAGCCTCCACGTCCCGCCGGTTCACAAAAACTTCTAAATAAAGTCCAGGCTCCTGGATGAAGCCCCAACCACCTTTCAATTTAAAGCTCCGTACTGCACCCTTACGCCGCGGCTCCCACAGGGTTCCTTTATCTTTTCTCATCCGGTCCTTATCTGCCCGGTCCTTCTCCAGCTGACGTTGGCGAAGCTTTTGGGTTTCTCGCTGCTCCCTTTGTCGCTCTGCTTCCCGCTCCCAACGTCTCCACTCTTCCTCCTGACGCCGGTTGAAATTCTCCTCCACCAGCAGCTCCATGTCTCCACCATCAAACTGCAGCTTACAGTGTCCGGTTTGCGGCAGCTCTCCTGGCGCCCCCCAGTCCTGGCGGCGCTCACCTGCGGAGGAAGCAGCCGGCTCTGGAACAGATGACAGTTGGGGCTCCGGTACAGATGTAGACCTCTGGTGCCTGCGCGGCCTCCTCCATGAGGACGGGTGTCGCTTCTTCTGTCTCAGCGACGGGGGCAGACAGCGGGATCTGGGGTGCTGCCGGTGCAGAGTTTTTTGCAGGAACGGGTGCCTCCACTGCGACAACGTCAACCGGATCACATTGCAAGGGCTGGGATGCCCGCACGGACTCCTCTACTAGAACGGGTGCCTCACCTTCCGGTACAGACACTTCAGGTAAGAGGGATTGGCGCCGCTCCAAGTTTAGTTTTAGGGCACGCCAGCTGGCTTCCATCCTGGCGACCTCCTCCCGGTGCCGGGCCAGGCCTCTTAGGGTATCCTCCGCTTCTTCCAACGTAGGAGGGTTTCCAGGCCGGGTGCCCAACGGTGGTTCCGTGGCGATCGGGTCGCTTCCGTGGGGGGAGAGCTCTGACTGCTCCATCCCTTCACACTTCTGCTCGTGTCCATTAGCCATCTCTGCCAAGTCACATGTGTCATTAGCATCTGGAGAGGGCCCCTCTTTTGTAGTGAGGCGGGACCTTCGTGTTAGTTTCCGCACACTGAGGAGGATGAGGAGGCGGAACTCAAGAGCTGTGGGGCACGATCTTACATTGCAGTACCATTTAGAGTGGTCGGCCACTGAGTGAGTGTACACCCACGAAGAGCACGCCCTTCTTCTTCACCAGTGCCTCGTCGTGACGCAGATATGGCGGAAAAATGGCAAATACATTCTCTGATGATTTTAGCAATTCTCAAGCACAAAACCAGTTCAATTCAGGCACACAGGATTCGCTTATAGCGAGCTACAGAATCCTGTTCGTGACGCCCAAGTTGAGTCGCACAGAGCAAGAGGTTTTGGGGGTACTCGGCACCGAGCCCGTCGACTTCTATGGGGTATGTCACGGCTTTACCCGGCAATTGAATCAGAGTCTATTTTACTATGTAGAAGTGTATAAACTATAAATATATGTATATATATATGTCACAATGACATGTATATATATATATATATATATATGTATTCTATGTGTGTATATTTGTGTGTTACAACGAAAGAAAGGTTTTTTTTGGTTGCAATTTTTTGTTCCCATAGACTTACATTGGACTTCCGGTATCGGAATCGGATATCGACGATATTTAGTGATATCGGCGATACCATTTCGATACGATATTTTTAGATATCGAGCAGTATCGCTCAACACTAGTGATCACTCTTTTTAGATGCAGACTAACGAGCAGATCTAATTTAATGCAGGTGTTAGTTTTGGGAATGATTCCATAATTTTTTCCCTCAGAATCGAGTGATTCCATAATTTTTTCCCTATGCTTGGTTTAAAAAATAACCATTACTGACTACCACATTATTTGTTCTTGATTTCTTTTAGGCTAAGTGCACACGTTCAGGATTATTTGCGTTTTTTTACGGTAAAAAACGCATGAATAAAGCATCCTATTATTTAGAATGAATTCCGCAATTTTCGAGCACATGGTGCGTTTTTTTCCGGAAAAAAACGCAGCGCGGAAAAAGAAGCAACATGTTCATTAATTTCGTGTAATTCTAGCGTTTTTCCCACTATATTTTTTGAACTAGAAAGTTCAGGGAAAAATCGCGGTAAAAACGCTTTTTTACCATTAAAAAAGTCTGGTTTTGCTCAGGAAAATTCTGCACACATTCCTGAACATGTGCACTTAGCCTTAGTTTCTTAAAGCTAGAAAGTTGCTATTTGAAATGACTTCAGTTTTGTGCCATGTCTGTGATCTGTTTTTTTTCAACAAAATAAAACAACTGAATGAACATCCTCCAAGGCCGGTGATTCCATAATTTTTGCCAGGGGTTGTACTAATTTACAGTTACTGCAAGTTTAAGTAAGTGGTCCTTCAAAGGTTGGTGGAAAAAATAAATTGTGTACTATTACTATATGGCTACATGGTGGTCTTGAATTAAATTTGTGAGATACAAAGAGTTAGGCAATGTTAATGTCATGTGGTAAGACGACTCGCTCTGCTCTCCTGAAGGCAGACTCAGGACACACGTTCTCTGGGCTCTTTCTTTCTGCTGGTTTATTATCAGCCATAAACTCATGCAGGTTTCGCAGGAAAAGTAAACATGACCCCTCTGGGTTAAACGGAAAAACAAAAAAACAAACAATAACTCAGTCCATAGATGAGTGGGTTCCGCCCGCTCTCGGTAGCATAAACTGCACTGCTAAAGTCCTTGTGGAAAGCTCTGCAGCTTCCACTATCCTGTCTGGAGACTTTCCTCTCCAGACCACACCAGAGAAAAAAAAACAGGACTGAGCTTTTATACATTGCTCAGCCACACCCTTTAACAGAGTAAACCTACCAGCATATAACATGCTGGCAGATAAATAAAGCAGGTCTTAGTTCACACAGGAGAGCATCCTGTGTGACACATACCTCCCTTCACATATAAAACCAGTGACACTGTCACATATTCCCCCCCTCTGCCCAAAGCCGGGGGTTTGGGCACCTTCTGACACCAGACAGGGAATCCTAGAGAGGGCATCTGCATTCCCATGTAACTTCCCTGGCCTATGCTCCACGTGAAAGTTAAATTCTTGAAGCTCTAGGAACCATCTAGTTACCCTAGCATTTTTCCCCCTCTTTTCCCTCAACCATCTCAACGGGGCATGGTCTGATACTAATTTAAACTTCCGGCCTAGTAGGTAATATTTCAGTGTATCCACGGCCCATTTTATGGCTAAACACTCTTTCTCTACTATGGCGTAGTTCTTCTGCAGGAGGACAGCTTTCGGCTTAGATAGAGAATGGGATGTTCTTCCCCATTTATTTCTTGGGAGAGTACGGCCCCTAGACCAACCTCTGATGCGTCAGTCTGGACCACAAATTCTTTCTTAAAGTCTGGCGCGACCAGGACAGGCTGTTTGCACAGTGTTAGCTTCAGCTTTTGAAACGCGGTCTCCGTTTCTTCCGTCCATTTCACCATGGTTGATTTGGTGCCTTTTAGAAGATCTGTTAGTGGGGCGGCAATCGTGGCGAAATTCGGGATAAACCGCCGGTAGTATCCCACCATTCCCAGGAATGCTTTCACCTGCTTCTTTGAGAGCGGTTGCGGCCAGGTTTGAATTGCCTCCACTTTCTTGATCTGCGGCTTTATTTCGCCTCTCCCAACAACATAGCCCAGGTACTTGGCCTCCTCTTTTCTGATGGCACACTTTCTCGGATTTATGGTAAATCCTGCTTTCCTTAGCGCGTTCAAAACGGCCTGTAGTTTAGGTAGGTGACTAGCCCAGTCTGAGCTAAAGACCACAATGTCGTCGAGGTAGGCTGCGGCATACTTCTTATGTGGGGCTAGGATCCGATCCATAGCCCTCTGGAAAGTGGCTGGGGCCCCCTGTAGTCCGAACGGCATCTGCGTGTATTGAAAACAGCCATCCGGTGTTGAGAAAGCCGTCTTCTCTTTAGCCATCTGGGACATGGGGATCTGCCAGTAGCCCTTCGTCAGGTCAAGAGTGGTGATGTACCTCGCCGGTCCAAGCCTCTCGATGAGTTCGTCGACGCGGGGCATCGGATACGCGTCACACTTGGATACCTCATTTAGCCGACGGTAGTCATTACAAAACCTCCACTCTCCATTGGGTTTCGGCACGAGGACGATTGGGCTCGACCACCCACTCTTCGACTCCTCTATTACCCCGAGGTCTAACATCCTCTTCACCTCAGCCGAGATCACCTCCCGGCGTGCTTCCAGAATCCGATACAGCTTCAAATTCACTCGTACATGCGGTTCTGTCAGAACGTCATGCTCTATCACTTGTGTATGCCCTGGCAACTCTGAGAACAGGTCCCGATTCCGCTGTAGTAATTCTCGACACTGTTGCTTCTGGGCCGGTGATAGAGTCTCTGCAATAGTGACCTCCTCCACCTTGTGCGGCTCCCAGGCAAGGAGTTTCCACAGGTTCACGGTCCCACCACGGCTTGAGCAAGTTTATATGATATATTTGATGTGCCTTCCTTCGGCCAGGCTGGTGGACTTTATAATTAACCTCGCTGACCTTCTCCACCACCTCGTATGGACCTTGCCATTTGGCGAGGAACTTGCTCTCGACGGTAGGGATCAGCACCAAAACACGGTCTCCGGGCTGGAACTGTCTTAGTCTCGCCGACCGGTTATAGACTCTCGCCTGGGCTTCCTGCGCCTGGAGGAGATGTTCCTTTACGATGGGCATCACCTTTGACATTCTCTCCTGTAACTGGGTGACATGTTCGATGATACTCCGGTGTGGCGTGACTTCAGCCTCCCAAGTTTCCTTGGCGATGTCTAGGAGACCTCTTGATGCCGCCCATATAGGAGCTCAAATGGAGAGAAGCCCGTGGAGGCTTGAGGAACTTCTCTGACCGAGAAAAGCAAAAATGGGAGCAGGTAGTCCCAGTCTCTCCCATCCTTTTCAACGACCTTCTTGAGCATCGCCTTTAAGGTCTTGTTGAAGCGTTCCACTAGGCCGTCCGTTTGTGGATGATAAACCGAGGTCCGCAGCTGAGTTATCTGAAGGACTCTGCAAAGCTCCTTCATCACCTTGCTCATGAAGGGGGTTCCTTGGTCTGTTAGAATCTCTTTTGGTAGACCTGTCCGAGCAAAAATATGGACCAACTCTCGGGCTATACTTTTACTGGACATGTTCCTTAGGGGAACCGCTTCTGGATACCGAGTCGCATAGTCCATGACGACCAGGATATATTGGTGGCCCCGAGCTGATTTGACTATGGGGCCCACGAGGTCCATGGCAATCCTCTCAAAGGGAACCTCTATCACAGGTAGTGGAACTAAGGGGCTACGGAAGTGGGAGGAGGGAGCGGTTATTTGGCAGGTGGGGCAGGACCTACAAAAGTTTTGAATTTCTCGATAACACCCTGGCCAATAAAACCTCCTCAGTATCCTCTCCTGAGTTTTCTCGACCCCTAGGTGTCCCCCCAGAACATGTGAATGGGCCATATCTAGCACCCGCCATCTGTATGGCCCCGGCACTAACAGCTGTTCCACTATCTCATCGCCCTCAGTTTGGCCACGCGATATAGCAACTCCCCCTGTACTGCAAAGTGGGGGAATCTTGGGCAACCCCATTACATACAGTAACCTGGTCGAACGCCCCTTTTAAGGTCAGGTCTCGAACTTGAGCAGTCCCAAAGTTCTCTCTGGACATATCTAACGCAGGTAGGTCGGTCTCCTCGGTCACCGTCTCACCCTCATCACCGACAAGGACGCACAGTGGGAACTCCTCTCTCTGAGACTCTGTCGGGGGTTCTTCTTCAAGGATCTCGCTTTTCCCCATGCTACTTGGTCCAGTTCCCTTCCCCCACAAGTCCCAGAATAAGGAAAAATCACGGCCCAATATGATGGGATGTATCAGGTCCTTTACCACCCCGACTTCATGGGACTGGGCACCACAGTCTGTCCCCACTGTTACTGTGGCCACGGGATAGTCCTTGGCATCACCATGGATGCACCGAACACCCAGGGTTTTGGAAGGGATCAACTGGTGGGGAAGGGATGCTCTGATCAAGGTCACCAGACTCCCGGAGTCCAACAGCCCAAGCACTTTTATTCCATTAATGGATACTGCACACGCCTGCGGTCCCTTGCCGGGTCGACAGTCCACGCTACAGGCTGGATAGGCATAATAGGAGACCCGTCTGCCTAGGCTGCAGTCCATGGGCTCAGGGGATATTTGACACTTGGCGGCTACATGTCCAGGGTTGTGACATCGCCAGCAAACTATATCTTTCCCACTTGTTCTAAAGGCCCCTTCAATAGGAGTGGGACGCCCCCCAGTGGTGGCTCTAGACCCCTTCCGTGGTGAACCCACCCCCTTTTGGGTATCCCAGTAGGGAGAAATGACTGCATCCAGTTTCCCAAGAGATCTCTCAACTACCTGGTACCTCTCTACCAGGCCGATAAAGTAATCTGCGTTCTGGGGATCACCCTGGGCAACCCAGGTCTGTACTGACTTGGGAAGGGAATGCATGAATCTATCAATCACCACCCGCTCAACCATCTGGGCCGGAATGGAGGACTCCGGTTGTAACCACTTCTGAACAAGATGCAATAGGTCAAACATCTGCGAACGAGGGGGTTTGTTGCTAGCATACGCCCAGTGATGAACTCGCTGGGCTCTTACTGCCATATTTACTCCCAGATGTGCTAAGATCTCTGTCTTTAGTTTGGAATACTCCTTAGCATCTTGCAGCGCCAAGTCAAAATACGCTTTTTGGGGTTCACCCGATAAATATGGCGCCAGAACCTCTGCCCACTGTGCTGGTGGAAGTCTCTCCCGATCAGCCACCCTCTCAAAAACAGTCAGAAATGCTTCTACATCATCCCCAGGGGTCATCTTCTGCATCTTAACCGCCTTCCTGACGTGAGAATCATCAGTCGGCCCTGGGGTTGGGGTGGCCGCCCGGCTCTGGATGGCGTCCGCCAAAAGCTGTATCTGCTGTTGCGCCTCCTGGTGGTGCTGCTGTGACTTTTGCTGCAACTGGATCTGCTGAAGCAACAGTTTGGTCGTCTCCTGGTGCTGCTGCTGC
>JARQOD010001932.1:0-87400 GCA_033576555.1 Oophaga sylvatica | reverse complement strand
TATAGGATCTGTCAGCTCTCCGGTGTGGTGTAGTATATAGAGGATCTGTCAGCTCTCCTGTGTGGTGTAGTATATAGAGGATCTGTCAGCTCTCCTGTGTGGTGTAGTATATAGAGGATCTGTCAGCTCTCCTGTGTGGTATAGGATATAGAGGATCTGTCAGCTGTCCTGTGTGGTGTAGTATATAGAGTATCTGTCAGCTGTCCTGTATGGTGCAGTATATAGAGGATCTGTCAGCTGTCCTGTGTGGTGTAGTATATAGGGGATCTGTTAGCTCTCCTGTGTGGTGTAGTATATAGAGGATCTGTCAGCTTTCCTGTGTTGTAGTATATAGAGGATCTGTCAGCTCTCCTGTGTGGTGTAGTATATAGGAGATCTGTTAGCTCTCCTGTGTGGTGTAGTATATAGAGGATCTGTCAGCCCTCCTGTTTTTGTGTAGTATATAGAGGATCTGTCAGCTCTCCTGTGTGGTGTAGTATATAGAGGATCTGTCAGCCCTCCTGTTTTTGTGTAGTATATAGAGGATCTGTCAGCTCTCCTGTGTGGTGTAGTATATAGAGGATCTGTCAGCCCTCCTGTTTTTGTGTAGTATATAGAGGATCTGTCAGCTGTCCTGTGTGGTGTAGTATATAGAGGATCTCTCAGCTCTCCTGTGTGGTGTAGTATATAGGGGATCTGTCAGCTCTCCTGTGTGGTATAGTATGTAGAGGATCTGTCAGCTCTCCTGTGTGGTGTAGTATATAGAGGATCTGTCAGCTCTCCTGTGTGGTGTAGTATATAGGGGATCTGTCAGCTCTCCTGTGTGGTGTAGTATATAGAGGATCTGTCAGCTCTCCTGTGTGGTGTAGTATATAGAGGATCTGTCAGCTCTCCTGTGTGGTGTAGTATATAGAGGCTCTGTCAGTTCCCCTGTGTGGTGTAGTATATAGGGGATCTGTCAGCTCTCCTGTGTGGTGTAGTATATAGAGGCTCTGTCAGTTCCCCTGTGTGGTGTAGTATATAGGGGATCTGTCAGCTCTCCTGTGTGGTGTAGTATATAGGGGATCTGTCAGCTCTCCTGTGTGTGTAGTATATAGAGGATCTGTCAGCTCTCCTGTGTGGTGTAGTATATAGAGGATCTGTCAGCTCTCCTGTGTGGTGTAGTATATAGAGGATCTGTCAGCTCTCCTGTGTGGTGTAGTATATAGAGGATCTGTCAGCTCTCATGTGTGGTGTAGTATATAGATTATCTGTCAGCTCTCCTGTGTGGTGTAGTATATAGGGGATCTGTCAGCTCTCCTGTGTGGTGTAGTATATAGAGGATCTGTCAGCCCTCCTGTTTGGTGTATTATATAGAGGATCTGTCAGCTCTCCTGTGTGGTGTAGTATACAGAGGATCTGTCAGCTCTCCTGTGTGGTGTAGTATATAGAGGATCTGTCTGTTCTCCTGTGTGGTGTAGTATATAGAGGATCTGTCAGCTCTCCTGTGTGGTGTAGTATATAGAGGATCTGTCTGTTCTCCTGTGTGGTGTAGTATATAGAGGATCTGTCAGCTCTCCTGTGTGGTGTAGTATATAGAGGATCTGTCAGCTCTCCTGTGTGGTGTAATATATAGAGGATCTGTCAGCTCTCCTGTGTGGTGTAGTATATAGAGGATCTGTCAGCTCTCCTGTGTAGTGTAGTATATAGAGGATCTGTCAGCTCTCCTGTGTGGTGTAGTATATAGGGGATCTGTCAGCTCTCCTGTGTGGTGTAGTATATAGAGGATCTGTCAGCCCTCCTGTTTGGTGTATTATATAGAGGATCTGTCAGCTCTCCTGTGTGGTGTAGTATATAGCAGATCTGTCATTTCTCCTGTGTGGTGTAGTATATAGAGGATCTGTCAGCTCTCCTGTGTGGTGTAGTATATAGAGGATCTGTCAGCTCTCCTGTGTGGTGTAGTATATGAGTCGCACGTATCAGGGCTTATGGGGTACTCGGCACCGAGCCCGTTCACTTCAATGGGGGAGTGGTCACGGGTAGCGCAGCTCGGTCCGTTGCCCTGGGCGCTCATTCAAGGGGGATATTTACAGGGGATTTAGAAATGTTCGTGACGCCACCTGTGGTTTCTGATCAGTGTGACCAGCGCTGCAGGGTGAATCCTCTGAGGGGTTGTAACTGGGCAGCAAGGTGTTAAGTCTTCCACAGGTAAGACTGATCCCTCGAGGTATATGGCGGTGCAGGGGTGCAGGCAATAAGGCAGACACACACAATGAGTCTCTTTCCGTACCTTTACTGCTGATATTTGCAGGTACGTCCCGGGAAGCTGCTCAGGGTGGAGGATGCACGTCCAGTAATCACTGAGTAGGTTTAAGGCCTCCTTACTTCTTGATGTGTATGAGTTTCTAACTTGCATGAAGCTAAGTTTAACTCCGTGTAGAACAGCTACGCCCGGCTGACATTGTGGTGGAGCCTTCTTTTGGACAGAACTAAGTCCTCTATGGCTGATCAGGCCTGACTCCTGTTCTTCCTGACCCCGGTTACGTATCAGCACTGAAGGGCCCCTCTGCGACCTGAAGTCCAGCAGGGTCTCCGGTTTCTCCCACTAGCCGTGAAGGTTCTAGCAAGCTCGGACCCACTGTCCGGTTGTGCAGAGTGGAGGTAAGCTGATGTGTGGCCCAGCTATGCAGGCACACATAAAAATCCAGGAGAGTGCACAGGAAGGTAATCGCAACGCTTGATATGCATTCACTGCCACTCACTCTTTCAGACACACCCATCTGAGGTATAAGAGGGAGTGACACGTAGCAGAGAGAGATCAGTTAGAGTGAGTAGTCTGAAAGAGAGGAGAAAGTAGAGTCTGTTTCCTGTCAGAGGACAGTGCAGTTCAGTCTCAGTCCAGTCTGGACTTGGAGGATACTGAGAGCTATTCAGTGAGCTCTAGGAGAAAGCTGACTTTTCACATCGAAGCTACAGGTGCTTATGTTAAGAGCGGGAAGCAGGGCGAAGGGCGCAGTGGAGAAGACAGAGAAGTGCTACAGGTATTGGATTACCTGCACTAAATTGCCGGACACCGGGGTCCGAAGCGTTGCTAGTGTTTCAAGCATAGTAACAAGAAAACCGGAGGCATCTGGGCTACAGGTCGCAGAGTGCAGCCCAAAGCGTCAATACGTAACCGGAGTCAGGGAGAACGGGGACTTTGAGTCAAGCGCAGACAAAAGTAAGAACTTAGTTCTCACCACTTAGAAGGCTCCACCACAATGTTGGCCGGGCATTACAGCTATTGAGAAAGCTGGAGAGTTCAGAGTTAACTTCGCTTCAGGCAAGTTGGACTCACATGTATATGGAAGTAAAGGAGGCCTCTAACCTGCTCAGCGGTTACCCGAATGTGCACTCTCCACCCCGACCAGCTCCCCGGGACCTGCTTGAACCATCTACCAGTAAAAGGTATGAAAAGAAGCCGCATTGTGTGTGACTGAATTCTTATCTACACCCCGCATCGTCACCATAGACTTCCAGGGACCAGTCTCACCTGTGGGAGACCCACCATCTAGCTGCCCCATAACATCCCCTGTGAAGACCCTTACAGCAGCGCTGGTACAATTGACCAGAAGCCACAGGTGGCGTCACAAACTATTACAAATTCCCCTGTAAATATCCCCAATTGTATGAGCGCCCAGGGCCACGGACTGAGTCCCGCTGCCAGTGACAAACCCCATAGACTTTCATGGGCTCGGTGCCGAGTATCCCATTGCCCTGGTACTAAGTGCGACTCATCTCTGGCGTCACGAACAGGATCCGAAGCTTGCAATTGTGAGTCCTGTGTGCCTATGTTGAACTGTTTGGTGAAAAAGACTGTTTGCTGTATTTGGCGCCAAATTCCGCCATTTTACCACCATATTGGCGCCCTGAGGCGCTGGTGAAGAAGGTGGGCGTGCATTCGTGGGCGTGTACCCCCCCTGAGGCGCGAAAGTTATGGCCGCCCTCTCCAAAGGCTACTATAATGTGCGGTCCTGCCCCACTGCTAAAGAAATCCGCCTCCTCTTTATCCTCTATGCGAAGAGGAGGAGACGCAAATCCCGCCTCCACGGAAGAGACCAGATTGTTCCTGATGGAAACTACAGTCTGGCCTGGGACGAGATGGCGGAAGGACAGGAGAATCTGTGCAGAGGACCGGAGGCATACAAGTCCTGCTTACCGGAAGATTTCCTACCTGTGCCGGAGCTGTCCCCGGATCGGGACACTGACCCCGCCATGCTGGAGCTGCAGAAGGAGAACGCGGAGCTAAGAAGGAAGCTCCAGAGTCATGCAGATTTGCAGGAGACGGAGAGACGCTGGCATGCCCAGACACAGCGGCTGCTGTGGGACGCAGTGTTCTCTCCCACAAGCATAACGCCGTCTCCTGATTTCCCAAGTTCCCTGCTGAAAAAGGCTATGGAGAGATCGGAGGTTGCCCCCAAAAGTGCTGTACCTGATCCCACCGATGCGGAGGTGGAGGAGAAGGAGGCTGAGGAGGTCCTGCCCGGTCCGGAGTGCCAGCCAGGCCAGGAGGCCACAGCGGAGTACGGTTCCCCGGTAAGATCACCGGAGGGGTCCCAGCCATCATTGCCGGAAATTGACTGGGATGAGATGGAGCGTCTGGACGACGTGACTTACGACCTCCAAACCGGAAACGCCTGGCAGCACTGCGAGAGAGTGAGACGGCAGCAGGAGGAAGAGAGAAACATACAGCGGTCCCGACATAAACAGCATGAGGAGTTCATCGCTGATAAAGAAACAGTCCGCCGGGATAAAGGTACCCGACGGGAACCGCGGCGGCAGGGGTGCGTCACCGAGTTTCAGCTCCGCAAGGGCTGGGGCTTTATCCGCGAGCCGGGCCTCTATCAGGGGGTCTTTGTGAGCCGCCGGGACGTGGAGTCCCACTTGCCCATCGGTCATCCTGGGAGGGACCTGATAAATGGGGACATAGTGAGCTACACCCGTCACTGGGGTTTAAAGGGGTGGTATGCCCTGAACGTCTCCATCGTCAGTGACCCCGTCCCCGACGCTGGTACCGAAGCGTCTCAGTCCCAAGCTCTCACCGCACCAGGCCGTGCCCCGGCATCGCCCCCTGCATCGCAATCGTCGACCTACTCTGCATCGCAATCGGCGACCTACTCTGCATCGCAATCGGCGACCTACTCTGCATCGCAATCGGCGACCTACTCTGTATCGCCCTACTCTGCATCGCAAGTTAATGTGGCCCTTGCAGCGACGCAATCAGCGTCTTACAAAAAAGAAATACCCGTTGGGTCCCCCGTTAAAATGAGAACTGTGGCCACTCAATCGCTGATAGCGGGCCATGACATATTTGTAATGCGTTCTAAGGAACACCGCGTCGTTCCAGCCCCAGGAGTGGAAGACGTCATCGAAATTAGCAAGAAAAGTGAAGACCGGTAGGACCCAGACAGGGGTTTACCGTATCTAAAAATTGTATAAAGTTTGATAAAAGAAGATTTGCCATTTTGCACTTTATTACTGTGTATAATGATGTTTTACATATTGAGTAGAATACCCGGCTGGGTACAAGGAAGAGAATTTGAAAAGTTAAAAAGTAATGTGTTGATTGCATAGTCGCATAGAATACCCCGGTTGGGTAAAGCAAGTAAAGTGAGCTATTGAGATATAATGTGAGTACTTGAAGTATATATATGTGTTTAACCATGCCAGTGGACTGAGAGGCTGTGGACTGTGCCAGCCCAAGAACTTATTTTGTAAGTAGTTGCACTACGGTGCATCATCTTGGTTTTACACGAAACCATTACTCTCTACCTCTGAAGAAAAACCCGTAAGGTGGGCCTAGAGTGAGGTCTGCAGTCAGAAGTCCTGCAGCCCACCCAGGATCCACGTGGGAGGTTTTTGGTGCAGGTCCTCCACAAGTATCCTGTATTTATGAGCATGTCTTGATATTTTGATACTTTTGTAATTTTCTAATGTACGAATTGTAACGTTCAAGAAGTCTTACCTCCCGGATGGGAAGAGTTAAAAATGTTGTTGTTTAATGCAAAACAAAAATGTTTTTCTTTTTCTCTTTTACAGCCCGGGAGTGCTGTGTTTAACCAAGGGGGATGTGTGGCCCAGCTATGCAGGCACACATAAAAATCCAGGAGAGTGCACAGGAAGGTAATCGCAACGCTTGATATGCATTCACTGCCACTCACTCTTTCAGACACACCCATCTGAGGTATAAGAGGGAGTGACACGTAGCAGAGAGAGATCAGTTAGAGTGAGTAGTCTGAAAGAGAGGAGAAAGTAGAGTCTGTTTCCTGTCAGAGGACAGTGCAGTTCAGTCTCAGTCCAGTCTGGACTTGGAGGATACTGAGAGCTATTCAGTGAGCTCTAGGAGAAAGCTGACTTTTCACATCGAAGCTACAGGTGCTTATGTTAAGAGCGGGAAGCAGGGCGAAGGGCGCAGTGGA
Source organism: Oophaga sylvatica (assembly GCA_033576555.1). Lineage (NCBI taxonomy): Eukaryota > Metazoa > Chordata > Amphibia > Anura > Dendrobatidae > Oophaga > Oophaga sylvatica. The sequence continues at coordinate 80,984 of JARQOD010001932.1, read as the reverse complement.
GAAGACAGAGAAGTGCTACAGGTATTGGATTACCTGCACTAAATTGCCGGACACCGGGGTCCGAAGCGTTGCTAGTGTTTCAAGCATAGTAACAAGAAAACCGGAGGCATCTGGACTACAGGTCTCAGAGTGCAGCCCAAAGCGTCAATACGTAACCGGAGTCAGGGAGAACGGGGACTTTGAGTCAAGCGCAGACAAAAGTAAGAACTTAGTTCTCACCACTTAGAAGGCTCCACCACAATGTTGGCCGGGCATTACAGCTATTGAGAAAGCTGGAGAGTTCAGAGTTAACTTCGCTTCAGGCAAGTTGGACTCACATGTATATGGAAGTAAAGGAGGCCTCTAACCTGCTCAGCGGTTACCCGAATGTGCACTCTCCACCCCGACCAGCTCCCCTGGACCTGCTTGAACCATCTACCAGTAAAAGGTATGAAAAGAAGCCGCATTGTGTGTGACTGAATTCTTATCTACACCCCGCATCGTCACCATAGACTTCCAGGGACCAGTCTCACCTGTGGGAGACCCACCATCTAGCTGCCCCATAACATCCCCTGTGAAGACCCTTACAGCAGCGCTGGTACAATTGACCAGAAGCCACAGGTGGCATCACGAACTATTACAAATTCCCCTGTAAATATCCCCAATTGTATGAGCGCCCAGGGCCACGGACTGAGTCCCGCTGCCAGTGACAAACCCCATAGACTTTCATGGGCTCGGTGCCGAGTATCCCATTGCCCTGGTACTAAGTGCGACTCACTATCGTTGCTATTTCTCCTCAGTCACTCTCTCTCTCTTTGTCCACTCGCCTGTCGCCCTACTCACACCATTAACATAAGCACAGGCAACAGTAGGTGTCAGCTTTCTTCTCTTCACCGCTCTCTAACAGTACCTCAGTTTGCTCGATGTTAAAAGTACTGCAGTTCCCCTTCCTTCACTTCTTTCTTAGGCTCTGTCCGAAGCAGCTATCAGGACCTTCCGTCAGACTGATCTGTGCACACTCCGAGAGTCACTTTCCACTTCCCTAGGGAACTAACAGTCAGCACGTTCTGAGGTAACAGTTTGACTCTCTGCTTCTGTCTCATCTGACAGGAATCTCCGTCTGTCTGAACTCCACTCTGAGCTCTGCTCTGACAGGAAATCAACTCCAAAAGCACTACTGCTGCATCTCTCCACACCCTTATATACTCTAAAGGGCTCCCTCTTGTGGCACTATGGAGAGAAATGTGAAGTGTGAATGAATATCGGGTGATTGTAAATTACCTTTTTGTGCATCCTCCTGGGTAACATGTGGCACCAAGCGCAGCTGGGCTACACATCTATAGAGGATCTGTCAGCTCTCCTGTGTGGTGCAGTATATGGAGTATCTGTCAGCACTCCTGTGTGATGTAGTATATAGAGGATCTGTCAGCTCTCCTGTGTGGTGTAGTATATAGAGGATCTGTCAGCTCTCCTGTGTGGTGTAGTATATAGAGGATCTGTCAGCTCTCCTGTGTGGTGTAGTACATAGAAGATCTGTCCTGTGTGATATTTTTACATAACTGCATGTGTGTAGCCCTGGTACACAATACCAGGAGGATGAGTGGAGAGGTAACAGTTAAGTTCTCTTCATGACATCATGTACACTTCTGACACACCCAGCGGGGGTGTGGAAGGGAGTGATTTAGTCAGTCAGTTTCCTGTCCTTGGACAGAGTAGACGTGTCCAGTCTGAGCCTGTTGGCAGTTCAGAAAGTGGAGGCTAGTACAGGTGGTCTAGTTCACCTCAGCCTAGTCAGAGCTGTGCCCCACTGGAAGACAGACTGAAATATCTATCAAGAGTCGAGCAAATCGAAGGGCAAAGTGGAAAGATTATTTGAAAAAGTGCTTTTGGCTTGGAGAAGTCCTGCACATTGCTACCGGTCACTGGGGACCGAAGGATCACTATTAGCTACAAGCATAGTGGTAAGAAAACCAGGGATTTACCGGACTTTAGGTCGCGGCAAACAGCCCCAAATAGTCAGTACGTAACAGGAGTCAGGTGGAATAGGGACTTTGAGTCAAGCGCAGACAAAAGAAAGAACCTAGTTTCATCATTTGGAAGGCTCCACCACAGATCTGACTGGGCAGAACAGCTTTGGAAAAGCTGAAGTTATAGAGGAAACTACGCTGCAGGCTGGTTGTACTCATCGTGTTGAAAATAAAGGAGGCCCCTAACTTGCTTAGCCGTTGCCTCAAAGCTCATCCTCCATCAACCCCATCAGCCTCCCTGGGACCTGCCTTACCATCTTGCAAGTAAAGGTATGGAAAAACGCTGACCGTGTGAGACTGAGTTATTATTGCATGCCTGCACAATCCCTACCTAACTACCGACCTGAGGGAAGAGTCCCACCTGTAGGGGACCTGACATCTAGCTGCCTCACCATCCCCTCAGAGCTCTACAGCAGCGCTGGTATAAATTACCAGAAGACTACAGGTGGCGTCACGAACTGTATATAAATCTATCCCCTGTAAATATTCCCCCCAACATACGCCAGACCGCCAGGGCCACAGACCGAGCCACCGCTACCTGTGACAATCCCCATAGACTTCCATGGGCTCGGCTCTGAGTACCCCATTGCCCTGGTAACCCACAATTGTGGTGGCGGGTCGACACAAAACTTTGGCGTCACGAACAGGATACGAAACTTGCAGCATTGCGAGCCCTGTGTGCCTGTGGAGTGTTTTGGTGAAAAAGACTGTTGCTGTTGTTTGGCGCCAAATACCGCCATATTTGCCGCCAGATTCGCGCCCTCAGGCGCTGGAGAAGAAGGTGGGCGTACCTTCGTGGGCGTGTACCCCCCAGTGGCGCGAAGAAAATGCCGGCCCTCTCAAAGTGCTATTACAACATGCGATCCTGCCCTACAGCAAAGGAGGTCCGCCTCCTCTTCACCTTCCCTGCGAGGAGGAGGAGACGCAAACCCCGCCTCCACGGAAGAGACCGGATGTCTCTGGAGGAAGAAGAAAGAATCTTCTGGAACATCATGGAAGCAGGACGTGTGCAGCCGAGCAGGGGAGCGGAGGAAGGCAGGCCCCGTGCCCCAGCCAAGCTGCCACCAGCACCGGAGTTATCCGTGGTCCTGCACCTGCAGCAGGCGTTGCTAGAAATTCAGGAAGAAAATGCACGCCTGAAGAAGATGGTCCAGCACCAACCTGGATTTGAAGAGATCGAGAGACGCCGGCGTACCCTGGAGCAGCGGAGGCTGTGGGACGCGGTGATCTCTCCCCTCAACGACCCCCCACGATTCGAGTTACCGAAGATTCTGCTGCCCAAGGCGAAGGAGCAACCGGAGGCTGCCCCCGAAAGTACCGATCCTGATCCCACCGGTGAAGCGGTGGAGGCGAAGGAGGTTGAGGAGGTACCGCCAGTTCCGGAACGCCCGCCCGGCCAGGAGGCCGCAGCAGATGATCGATCCCCGACAGGGACACCGGAGGGGTCCTGTCCGTCGTTACCAGACGTCGACTGGGACGAGATGGCGCGCCTGGATGACGTCGCCTACACCGCCCAGTGGGAATATGAGTGGCAGCGTCGTGAGGAGAAGCAGAAACGCCAGCAGGAGGAAGAGCGGGAAGCTCAGCGGAATCGACAGCGGCAACATGCAGAGCTGATCGCGGACAAGGAGAGTGTCCGGAGAGAGAAAGGTACCCTGAGGGAACCGCGGCGGCAGGGGTGTGTGACTGAGTTCCAGCTCCGGAAGGGCTGGGGCTTCATCCGTGAACCGGGCCTCTACCCAGGGGTCTTTGTTAGTCGCAGAGACGTAGAATCTCACCTACCGCAAGGCCATCCCGGGAGGGACTTAGTTAATGGAGACATTGTCACGTACACACGGCACTGGGGAATGAAGGGATGGTATGCCCTTAACGTCACCATCGTCCGTGACCCCGTCCCCGACGCAGGTAACGTCACCACTACCGCAGCGTCCCCGTCTCCAGCTCAAGCAGCATCCGGCCGTGCCCCAGCATCGCCCCCTGCAAGCTCATCGCAAATTAAAGCAATTTCTACATCGCAACTAGCGACCCAGTCTCAATCGCAATCCATGACACGGTCCATATCGTTAACTGTGATTGAAACGCAATCGGTGTCTCGTGAGGAGAATGTACCCGTTGCGCCCCTAGTGGTTCGCACAAGCACTGTGGCGACTCAAACCCCAATAGCAGGTCACGACCTGTTAGTTCTGGGATCTAGGGAACACCGCATTGTTCCAGCCCCCGGGGTGGAAAATGTATGTGAAAATGAATAAATAGTAAAGAGGAATCGGTGAGATCCATATAGGGTCTACCATAAGTAAAGTTGTAGAAAGTTCAAGTATGTTTACAAATTTTTGCACAAGTTGAAGAGTATAATGTATATAATGCATATATATATTTCTACCAGTAGAATGCCCGGCTGGGTAATCAGAAAAAGTTTGCACTTTAAGTATTATTATAATGTGATTTTATAATGTGTCTTCGTTTAACAATGGGCTTTGAGGTTGAGGACTGTGCCAGCCCAGAACTTATTTGTATATAGTTGCGCTTCGGTGCTTTATCTTGGTTTTACATAAAACCATCACAACTACCTCTGAATACAAAAACCCGTGTGGTGTGGCACTGAGTGAGGTCTGCATTCGGATGTCCTGCAGCCCACCCAGGACCCACGTTGAAGGTTTGGTGCGGGTCCTTCACAAGAATACTGTATATTTATTGAATGCTATTTAATACTTTTGTATTTTTCTATAATGTTTTGTTGTTTGCAACGTTCAAGACATCCTCACCTCCCGGATGGGACGAATTACTGTTTAATGTTGATGTTTTCATGCATAAACAAAACTGTCTCTTTATATTTTACAGCCCGGGAGTGCTGTCGTTTACCATGGGGGAATGTGTAGCCCTGGTACACAATACCAGGAGGATGAGTGGAGAGGTAACAGTTAAGTTCTCTTCATGACATCATGTACACTTCTGACACACCCAGCAGGGGTGTGGAAGGGAGTGATTTAGTCAGTCAGTTTCCTGTCCTTGGACAGAGTAGACGTGTCCAGTCTGAGCCTGTTGGCAGTTCAGAAAGTGGAGGCTAGTACAGGTGGTCTAGTTCACCTCAGCCTAGTCAGAGCTGTGCCCCACTGGAAGACAGACTGAAATATCTATCAAGAGTCGAGCAAATCGAAGGGCAAAGTGGAAAGATTATTTGAAAAAGTGCTTTTGGCTTGGAGAAGTCCTGCACATTGCTACCGGTCACTGGGGACCGAAGGATCACTATTAGCTACAAGCATAGTGGTAAGAAAACCAGGGATTTACCGGACTTTAGGTCGCGGCAAACAGCCCCAAATAGTCAGTACGTAACAGGAGTCAGGTGGAATAGGGACTTTGAGTCAAGCGCAGACAAAAGAAAGAACCTAGTTTCATCATTTGGAAGGCTCCACCACAAATCTGACTGGGCAGAACAGCTTTGGAAAAGCTGAAGTTATAGAGGGAACTACGCTGCAGGCTGGTTGTACTCATCGTGTTGAAAGTAAAGGAGGCCCCTAACTTGCTTAGCCGTTGCCTCAAAGCTCATCCTCCATCAACCCCATCAGCCTCCCTGGGACCTGCCTTACCATCTTGCAAGTAAAGGTATGGAAAGACGCTGACCGTGTGAGACTGAGTTATTATTGCATGCCTGCACAATCCCTACCTAACTACCGACCTGAGGGAAGAGTCCCACCTGTAGGGGACCTGACATCTAGCTGCCTCACCATCCCCTCAGAGCTCTACAGCAGCGCTGGTATAAATTACCAGAAGACTACAGGTGGCGTCACGAACTGTATATAAATCTATCCCCTGTAAATATTCCCCCCAACATACGCCAGACCGCCAGGGCCACAGACCGAGCCACCGCTACCTGTGACAATCCCCATAGACTTCCATGGGCTCGGCTCTGAGTACCCCATTGCCCTGGTAACCCACAATTGTGGTGGCGGGTCGACACACATGGTGGGCCCCAAGAATGATTTTTCTCTGGTGGGCCCAAGGTCATCCAGTCCAACGCTGTTGCCTCCTCATCCCGCCTTTCTCTGTTGGAGTTCCTCAAAGCTCTGTCTTGGACCCCTGCTCTTCTCCATTTATACGTTGAAAAACACATTGACCTTGGATTAAGTTGGTATACATGCAGCACATAAACGCATGTTCACATTGGCCATAAAGCGCACAAAACCTACAAGAAACAAAATGAGCAAAAAACACTGCTGTAACTAAAGTAAAAAGCAAGTGCATTTAAATAACTCAAGGTTCTTAGTAATACTGTTTTTGATCAAATACTCGGAGAACACCCGAGCGTGCTTGGGAAAACCCGAGCAACCAGTATACTCGCTCATCACTACTTCCTACACCTTATCTCCATTCCTCCCAAGACCTCCTTCTCTCCTCCACACTCAGGTGATGAACGTATAATTGCCTTCAAGACTTCTCCTGATTGTCCCCAATCCTCTAGAATTGTATGCCCCAAAACATCCGATTTTCCACCACATTCAGAACTTCCAGATGGAACTTGAAAACCCATCCCTTCAAATTAGCTACAGCCAGCAATGACACCGCTGCCACCTCACCATCATTGAAGCTGCCGTAACCTTCAACCTACTGTCTCCTTCACCATTATCCTCTAGATTGTAAGCCCACAAAGGCAGGGTCCTCTCCCCTCTTTACCAATCTGTCATTGTTAGTTTGTTCATTGTAATTTATATTTGAGTCTTGCATGTAAACCCTTCTCATGTACAGCACCGAGGAATCAATGGTCCTCTAAAAAAATAACAATAATATGTAATTTTTTTTTCTTACCCGGTGTAAATGTCGCTATTTTCCTAAATCGGGTGCAGTTTTTTTTTGTTCCTTCTCCTTTACTATTGTCTGTGTGGTGCTTTAAATTATATGCCACTTTTTTTATTTATTTATATTATTCTTTTTTTTTCTTTAAAAGGAGTGACGAAAAATTGATAGGCATTACCCAATTACAGCTAATAATGGGGTGGTGTATGGGAAATAACATTAAACCAAACTGTACTGCCTCATTCAAATATTTGTGAAGAAAGTGTAGTTTAGTTACTCCAACACACATAAAAGTGCTGCACACAGTGCAAAACCTGCCAATAATTACCAGCATGGTCATCCATACACCCTTGAAGGCACCAACTGGAGTGTCTCATAAAAAAAAGAAGAGTTGTTGTGGTACTTCTACAGTCATAAAGGCTTTGCACTTCAGACCTCAGAAAAAAAATATTAGTAGGGTCATCCATAGATCCTAGAAGGCAACAACTGGTGGGCCTCATTTAAACATTGAACATTAAAAACACTTTGTGATGCTGTCATCTGGTGTTGTTGAAAAGTTGGGTCTAATTCAGGCCTTGTTCATTGTTATCAGAGTGAGCCTGTCATCACTTTCTGTTGACAGGCGAAAGAAAGCTCAAGTCTGTTGTGAACCCCCACCCTGGTGGCACTAAATAGCTGCTCAGACAAGATGCTAGAGGCAGTACAGCACAACACCTCCAAGACATAGACGGACAGCTCATGCCTGGTGACCAGCTTTAATACCCAATAGCTGAAGGTCTCAGAGGGATCAGAGCATATGCTGGTTTTGTCGACTAGGCATTGCTTGACCATCTTTAAAAACGTTTCCCTTCTTGATAAAAATACCCGGTCATCAGGGCATGGATGCTGGGAGGGTGTCATTAAGTTGGCCCAGCCCTTTGACAGTGTATTCCTGCCTCTGCTGTGTCTCCTTCGCCTTTCCTCCTTGATTGGCCATGGAAGCCTGCCCCTGCCGTTAGCATTATCTGATAGGAATTTTTTCAACATATTTTACAGAATGGTCTTTTGGTGTAGCACAATTTTAGAAGACCTCTCTGCCTCAGAAAGAAGATATGCAAAGTTCTCCTTGTAGCTTGGGTCTAGCAGGGTGAACAACCAGTACTCTTTTTTTTTTATTTTGGCTAAGATGAATGTAATGCGAGGGTCACGGGAAAGGCAGTGGTTCATAAAGTCGTCCATATGTGCTAAGCTCCATACAGCCAACACTTCCTCAATGTCTTTCCTTTTTGTCTTCCCTGTCTCCTCCATGATGATGACTCTTCATCTCCTCCACCTCTTCCTTCTCATTCCTCTCCTCAGCCCAAACACGTAGGAAAGATGGGGTGAAGCTTGTGTGGGTACTAGCATCTTTTATGTTATCAGTCAGCTCCTGTTCCTCTACCTCTTCCTCAGTCTCCACTTACTCATTGTTATCCAATGTACACTGAGCTAGGTAGTATCTCCCTGTCTCATGTCTACCTCTGTCAACTCCTGGTCCGCATGCAAAGCTTCATGTCTATTTGTCAGCAGCGACTGTTTAAGTAGGCGCAGAAGCGGGATTGCTGCACTGATTTTGGCCACTCTCCATGTTTTTGGAGTCCATAAAGTCTTGGAGAACTGCACAAATGTCAGATATGCATGCTCACTCTTGGGCTGTTATGTGTGGAGGCTGACAACAATACCGACGGCCGTGTTAGAGTTTGTACCATGTGCAGTGTGGAGTTGCAGCATGTGGTCACATCACACACCAGTCAGTGAGCTGGAACTTGCATGCGCTGCTGCAGCGCTGCCAGAGCAATGGCAATTGTAGCCGAATTGCGGAAATGGGCACTGGCGCTGCGTACCTTGACCAGAAGCTCTGGGAAATCTGGGTATGTTTCAGAAACCGCTTAAGTACCAAGTTGAGCATATGAGCCAAGCATGATATGTGTGTGAGTGTGTGTACATTCATAACAGTTCACCCAGTGTGCAGTCAGGGGCATGCAGCATCTGTGTGGCCCAGCTATGTAAGGCACACATAAAATCCAGGAGAGTGCACAGGAAGGTAATCGCAACGCTTGATATGCATTCACTGCCACTCACTCTTTTAGACACACCCATCAGGGGTATAAAAGGGAGTGACATGTAGCTGAAAGGGGAGTCAGTCAACCTAGGAGGGAGAGTAGTGGAATCTGTTTCTTGTCTTCGGACAGATCAGTTCAGTGTCAGTCCAGTCTGGACTTAGAGGATACTGAGGGCTGCTCAGCGAGCCCTAGAGAAAGCTGACCTCACCATCAAAAGCTACAAGTGCTTATGTTAAGAGCGGGAAGCAGGGCGAAGGGCGCAGTGGAGAAGACAGAAAGAAGTGCCTTGGGTATTGGATTACCTGCACTAAATTGCCGGACACCGGGGTCCGAAGCGTTGCTAGTGTTTCAAGCATAGTAACAAGAAAACCGGAGGCATCTGGACTACAGGTCGCAGAGTGCAGCCCAAAGCGTCAATACGTAACCAGAGTCAGGGAGAACGGGGACTTTGAGTCAAGCGCAGACAAAAGTAAGGACTTAGTTCTCACCACTTAGAAGGCTCCACCACAATGTTGGCCGGGCATTACAGCTATAGAGAAAGCTGGAGAGTTCAGAGTTAACTTCGCTTCAGGCAAGTTGGGCTCACATACATGTTGAAGTTAAGGAGGCCTCTAACCTGCTCAGCGGTTACCCGAATGTGCACTCTCCACCCCGACCAGCTCCCCGGGACCTGCTTGAACCATCTACCAGTAAAAGGTATGAAAAGAAGCTGCATTGTGTGTGACTGAATTCTTAACTACACCCTGCATCATCACCATAGACTTCCAGGGACTAGTCTCACCTGTGGGAGACTTACCACCCAGCTGCCTCATAACATCCCCTGGGAAGATCCTTTCAGCAGTGCTGGTTCAATTAACCAGATACCACAGGTGGCGTCACGAACTACCTATCCTTATATTCCCCTGTAAATATCCCCCCATCGCTTGACTGCCAGGGCCACGGACCGAGTCCCGCTGCCAGTGACAACTCCCATAGAAATCATTGGGCTCGGCTCCGAGTACCCCATAGCCCTGGTAACCACCTCAGTGTGGTGCGAGTCAGCTTTTTGGCGTCACGAACAGGATCCGAAGCTTGCAATTGTGAGTCCTGTGTGCCTATTGAACTGTTCTATGCAAAAAAGACTGTTTGCTGCATTTGGCGCCAAATACCGCCATTTTACCGCCATATTGGCGCCCTGAGGCGCTGGTGAGGAAGGTGGGCGTGCATTCGTGGGCGTGTACCCCCCCTGTGGCGCGAAAGATATGGCCGCCCTCTCCAAATGCTACTATAATGTGCGGTCCTGCCCCACTGCTAAAGAAATCCGCCTCCTCTTCATCCTCTATCCGAAGAGGAGGAGACGCAAATCCCGCCTCCACGGAAGAGACCAGACAGTTCCTGATGGAAACTACAGTCTGGCCTGGGACGAGGTGGCAGAAGGACAAGAGCAGCTATGCAGTGGAACGGTGGAGCGCAGGCCCTGCTCTCCGGAGAAGCTTGAACACCCAAGTGTAAGAGAAATAAGGGGGAAGAAACCACCGATTTTGGTTTTTTGATCTCCGGAGAAGCTGTTGTTTGAACCGGAGCCATCCCTAATACAGAAGCTTCAGCAAACTATGCTGGAGCTGCAGAAGGAGAATGCGGTGCTCAGAAGATTAATCCAGCGTCATGCAGACTTGCAGGAGACAGAGAGACGCAGGCGTGCCCAGACACAGCGGCTGCTGTGGGACGCAGTGCTCTCTCCCACAAGCATAATGCCATCACCTGATTTTCCAAGTTCCCTGCTGAAGAAGGCTGATGAAGAACCGGAGGCTGCCCCAAAAGTGCTGTACCTGATCCCACCGATGGAGAGGTGGAAGCGAAGGAGGCTGACGAGGTCCTGCCTGTTCCGGAGTACCAGCTAGGCCAGGAGGCCGCAGCAGAATGCAGTTCCCCGGTAGGGACACCGGAGGAGACCCAACTGTCAGCGATAGAAAACGACTGGGAGCAGCGACAGCAGCAGGTTAGTGCGTTCCCAACTGAGCCACTGCGCGCACCTGCGTCCTACTCGGAATCGCAATCTGCATCCCATTCTACATCGCAATCTGCATCGCGATCAACGTCGCAATCGGCATCACAAGTTAATGTGGCCCCTGCAGCGACGCAATCGGCGTCCTACAAAAAAGAAATACCCGTTGGGTCACCCGTTAAAATGAGAACTGTGGCCACTCAAACGCTAATAGCAGGTCATGACTTGTTGGTAATGCGTTCAAAAGAACACCGCGTCGTTCCAGCCCCAGGAGTGGAAGACGTTATCGAAATTAGCAAGAAAAGTGAAGACCGGTAGGACCCAGACAGGGGTTTACCGTATCCAAGAATTGTAAAAAGTTGATAGAAGAAGATTTGCCAATTTGCACTTTATTGCTGTGTATGATGATGTTTTACATATTGCATAGAATACCCGGGTTGGGTAAAGCAAGTAAAGTGAGTTGTTGAGATATATGTGAATACTTGATTTCTAAATTTATATCTATCTATGTGTCTTTTTACCATGCCAATGGACTGAGAGGCTGTGGACTGTGCCAGCCCAAGAACTTGTAATGTAAATAGTTGCGCTACGGTGCATTATCTTGGTTTTACATGAAACCACTACTATCTATCTACCTCTGAAGAAAAACCCGTATGGTGTGGCCTAGAGTGAGGTCTGCAGTCAGAAGTCCTGCAGCCCACCCAGGACCCACGTGGGAGGTTTTTGGTGCGGGTCCTCCACAAGTATCCTGTATTTATGAGCATGTCTTGATATTTTGATACTTTTGTATTTTTCCTAATGTACAAATTGCAACGTTCAAGAAGTCTTACCTCCCGGATGGGATGAGTTAAAAATGTTGTTGTTTAATGCAAAACAAAAATGTTTTTCTTTTTCTCTTTTACAGCCCGGGAGTGCTGTGTTTAACCAAGGGGGGATGTGTGGCCCAGCTATGTAAGGCACACATAAAATCCAGGAGAGTGCACAGGAAGGTAATCGCAACGCTTGATATGCATTCACTGCCACTCACTCTTTTAGACACACCCATCAGGGGTATAAAAGGGAGTGACATGTAGCTGAAAGGGGAGTCAGTCAACCTAGGAGGGAGAGTAGTGGAATCTGTTTCTTGTCTTCGGACAGATCAGTTCAGTGTCAGTCCAGTCTGGACTTAGAGGATACTGAGGGCTGCTCAGCGAGCCCTAGAGAAAGCTGACCTCACCATCAAAAGCTACAAGTGCTTATGTTAAGAGCGGGAAGCAGGGCGAAGGGCGCAGTGGAGAAGACAGAAAGAAGTGCCTTGGGTATTGGATTACCTGCACTAAATTGCCGGACACCGGGGTCCGAAGCGTTGCTAGTGTTTCAAGCATAGTAACAAGAAAACCGGAGGCATCTGGACTACAGGTCGCAGAGTGCAGCCCAAAGCGTCAATACGTAACCGGAGTCAGGGAGAACGGGGACTTTGAGTCAAGCGCAGACAAAAGTAAGGACTTAGTTCTCACCACTTAGAAGGCTCCACCACAATGTTGGCCGGGCATTACAGCTATAGAGAAAGCTGGAGAGTTCAGAGTTAACTTCGCTTCAGGCAAGTTGGGCTCACATACATGTTGAAGTTAAGGAGGCCTCTAACCTGCTCAGCGGTTACCCGAATGTGCACTCTCCACCCCGACCAGCTCCCCGGGACCTGCTTGAACCATCTACCAGTAAAAGGTATGAAAAGAAGCTGCATTGTGTGTGACTGAATTCTTAACTACACCCTGCATCATCACCATAGACTTCCAGGGACTAGTCTCACCTGTGGGAGACTTACCACCCAGCTGCCTCATAACATCCCCTGGGAAGATCCTTTCAGCAGCGCTGGTTCAATTAACCAGATACCACAGGTGGCGTCACGAACTACCTATCCTTATATTCCCCTGTAAATATCCCCCCATCGCTTGACTGCCAGGGCCACGGACCGAGTCCCGCTGCCAGTGACAACTCCCATAGAAATCATTGGGCTCGGCTCCGAGTACCCCATAGCCCTGGTAACCACCTCAGTGTGGTGCGAGTCACATCCCTGGCCACAAGCGCTTGTCCACTTGTCGGTCATTAAGTTCTTAATCCCAGTAACCATGTTGTTAAGGGCACAGGTGATATTCCTGGACACGTGCTGGTACAAGGTGGGAACCCCACACTGGGAGAAATAGTGGCAGCTGGGGACCAAATACCAAGGGAGCAAATTTGTACACCTGTAGCAGGACAATTTTTTTGTTTATTTCAAACCAGAGACATTTCACACAAACCAAGTTCTACAGTATATATGACAATAGTCAAATTTTGGACAACCAAATTTCTACACCTATAGCAGACCATTTTTGCTTTTTATTTCAAACCAACGAAATTTCACACAAAGCAGGGTCTACAGTATATATGACAGTATTCAATTTTTGGAACAACAATGTGTGGCCCAGCTGCGCTTGGTGACACATGTTCCCTGGAGGATGCACAGAAAGGTAATGCACAAACACCTGATATTCATTCACACTCCACACTTCCCTATAGTGCCACTAGAGGGAGCCTTAGAATATATAAGGGTGTGGGAGACATAGCAGTGAGGCTTTTTCTAGTCAGAGCTTTGTCTGAGCCAGTGCGAGTTCAGATGGTTGGTGATTCCTGTCAGATGAGACAGAGGAAGGAAGACAAGCTGTTACCTCAGAACAGGCTGACTGTCGGTTCCCTATGAACGTGGAAAGTGACTCTCAGAGTGTGCACGAAATCAGTCTGACGGAAGGTCCTGATAGCTACTCTGGACAGAGCCTATGAAGGAAAAGAAGGAAGGGAGCTACAGTTATTATAACAACGAGTCGACTGAGGAACGGTCAGTGAGCGGTGATAGAAGGAAGCTGACGACTACACCTACTGTTGCCTGTGCTTATGTTAAGGGTGTGAGTAGGGCGACAGGCGAGTGGTAAAAGGAAGAGAGAGTGACTGAGGGGAAATAGCAACGATAGCTGACCTCCACTCTGCCCAACCGGACACCGGGTCCGAGCTTGCTAGTTCCTTCACGGCTAGTGGGAGAAACCGGAGATCCCTGCTGGACTTTAGGTCGCAGAGGGGCCCTTCAGTGCTGATACGTAACTGGGGTCAGGAAGAACAAGAGTCTAGCAGGACGCTGCAGATATAGACTTAGTTCTTGCCAAAAGAAGGCTCCACCACAATGTCGGCCGGGCGTAGCTGTTCTATACGGAGTTAAACTTAGCTTCATGCAAGTTGGAAACTCACACACTTTGAGAAGTAAGGAGGCCTTAAACCTACTCAGTGATTACTGGATGTGCATCCTCCACCCTGAGCAGCTTCCCGGGACATGCCTGCAAATACCACCAGTAAAGGTATGGAAAGAGACTGACTTGTGTGTGTCTGCCTTATTGCCTGCACCCTGCACCGCCATATACCCTGAGGGATCCAGTCTTACCTGTGGAAGACTTAACACCTTGCTGCCCAGTAACAACCCCTCAGAGGATTAACCCTGCAGCGCTGGTCACCCTGATCAGAAACCACAGGTGGCGTCACGAACATTACTAAATCCCCTGTAAATATTCCCCCTTGAATGAGCGCCCAGGGCAACGGACCGAGCTGTGCTACCCGTGACCTCTCCCCCATTGAAGTGGACGGGCTCGATGCCGAGTACCCCATAAGCCCTGGTACGTTGTGCGACTCATCCTTGGCGTCACGAACAGGATCCGAAGCTTACTATATGTGAGTCCTGTGTGCCTAAGTGGACTGTTTTTGTGCAAAAAGACTGTGTTGCTGTTGTTTGATTTTTGGCTCCATTTTCCGCCATTTTGCCGCCATATTCGCGCCCTGAGGCGCTGGTGAAGAAGGTGGGCGTGCCTTCATGGGCGTACCCCCCCAGTGGCGCGAAAGCTATGGGCGCCCTCTGTCTAAGTGCTATTACAATGTGAGAGCCTGCCCTACTGCTAGGGAGATCCCCTCCTCTTCATCCTCTATGCTAGGAAGAGAAAGCGAAAGTCCCGCCTCCACGGAAGAGACCAGATTGTTCCAGATGGGAAACACAGTCTGGCCTGGAGTGAGATGGCGGAAGGACAGGAGACACTGTGTGGAGGAATGGCGGTGCGCAGACCCCGTTCCCCTGAAAAGCTGCTGCCTGTGCCTGAACCGTCCCCAGGTCGGGCGGATGACCGGAGAATGCAAAAAGTGGAGGAGGTGGATGCGGTGCTGAAAGTTATAGCTCGACACCGCGCAGAGACGGAGGTGATGGAGCAAGGCTGGCGTGCCCTGAAACAGCGGCTGCTGTGGGACGCGACGCTCTCCCCTCAGGATGCGCAAATGTCATCTGCGCCACCACTGGACCCAGCGGCTGATAAACTGTGTAGCCCTGGTACACAATACCAGGAGGATGAGTGGAGAGGTAACAGTTAAGGGTTCTTCATGATATCATGTACACTTCTGACACACCCAGCAGGGGTGTGGAAGGGAGTGATTTAGTCAGTCAGTTTCCTGTCCTTGGACAGAGTAGACGTGTCCAGTCTGAGCCTGTTAGCAGTTCAGAAAGTGGAGGCTAGTACAGGTGGTCTAGTTCACCTCAGCCTAGTCAGAGCTGTGCCCCACTGGAAGACAGACGGAGATATCTATTAAGAGTCGAGCAAATCGAAGGGCAAAGTGGAAGGAAGATTATTTGAAAAGTGCTTTCGGCTTGGAGAAGTCCTGCACATTGCTACCGGTCACTGGGGACCGAAGGATCACTATTAGCTACAAGCATAGTGGTAAGAAAACCAGAGATTTACCGGACTTTAGGTCGCGGCAAACAGCCCCAAATAGTCAGTACGTAACCGGAGTCAGGTGGAATAGGGACTTTGAGTCAGGCGCAGACAAAAGTAAGAACCTAGTTTCATCATTTGGAAGGCTCCACCACAGATCTGACTGGGAAGAACAGCTTTGGAATAGCTGGAGTTATAGAGGGAACTACGCTACAGGCTGGTTGTACTCATCATTATTGGACAGTAAAGGAGGCCCCTAACTTGCTTAGCCGTTGCCTCAAAGCTCATCCTCCATCAACCCCATCAGCCTCCCTGGGACCTGCCTTATCATCTTGCAAGTAAAGGTATGGAAAGACGCTGACCGTGTGAGACTGAGTTATTATTGCATGCCTGCACAATCCCTACCTAACTACCGACCTGAGGGAAGAGTCCCACCTGTAGGGGACCCGACATCTAGCTGCATCACCATCCCCTCAGAGATCTACAGCAGCGCTGGTACAAATTACCAGAATACTACAGGTGGCGTCACGAACTGTATATAAATCTATCCCCTGTAAATATTCCCCCCAACATACGCCAGACCGCCAGGGCCACAGACCGAGCCACAGCTACCTGTGACAATCCCCATATACTTCTACGGGCTCGGCTCTGAGTACCCCATTGCCCTGGTAACCCACAATTGTGGTGGCGGGTCGACACAAAAATTTGGCGTCACGAACAGGATACGAAACTTGCAGCATTGCGAGCCCTGTGTGCCTGTGGAGTGTTTTGGTGAAAAAGACTGTTGCTGTTGTTTGGCGCCAAATACCGCCAATTTTGCCGCCAGATTCGCGCCCTAAGGCGCTGGAGAAGAAGGTGGGCGTACCTGAAAGAGCGCGCAAAGTCTTGGACACGCCCCTGGCTCTGACTCATCGGCAGGTCTTGCAACAGGAAGTGAACGCTCTGACATCAGAGGCCTGCGACGAAGGTCCTGTTCCCACTGCGGTGCCTGTGAAATAGCAGCGTCTGAAACCGGTAGGCTCCGTTTAACCAAGGGGGCGCTAAGATGTCACAACAACCGGCTGACAGTGCGGCCCCGGCCGGAGGCCCCAATCCCGCACCGCTTGGTATTGTAGCGCCAGATGGGGGCGCAGGCCCTGCACCCAGTCCGGTAGTCCCGATCATGCCACTAACGCTCCCATATATGCCTGGGGCGAAATGGCTTCCCCAGTACAGCGGTGAGCCAGGCTCATTAGCAGGCTTCAAGCGGAAGTTATGCAGCATCCTAGAAATGTACTCCATGCCTGAGAGACAAAAAGCTGCTGTGCTAATAGGGCAGCTAACCGGCGCTGCTGAGAGGGAAGTGGAGACTTGGGATACCGTTGATCAGGAGTCGGTACCTGCGATCTTCCTTAAGCTGCATGCCATATTTGAAGACCGCACAGAAACGGATCTCCGGATGGCCTTCTATCACTGTTCACAACAGCCAGGTGACAGCATCCGGGACTATGCTTGCCGACTACAGGGAGCCCTGAGAGCCCTCAAGCAAATTAACAATTTAAATGCTATCGACGAGAATAGAATGCTGAAAGAACAATTTATACAGGGATTGAGATCCCAAGAGGAACGCAGAACTGTAAACTGGTGGTCCTTAGATCATCCGGATGCTACCTTTGATGCCCTAAAGGACATGGCAATAAAAGGGCTGCGGCCCCTGGGCAAACCCGAGGTGGCAACCCAACATCATCAGGCTGAAGTCACTCTGGAACCGGCAGTAAACCCCTTTTCCCCGCTAGTGGCCGAAGCCAAAGCGCAGGTGACACCTCCTAGTGAATTGGACTGTCTGCGCTCAGAGGTGCGCCAGCTGACTAAAAATCTGGCTGCTGTAATGAGTGCCCTGCAGCTGCGGAAAGAGGAGGAAGGAAAAATCTTGTTAGCTGACTGCCCAGAAGACGTCCCGTGGATGCACCGGAGGAGAAAGAAGACGTCGCCCCCCCGCAGGAGGACAACGCCACCCCCAGGAGCAACCTCTGATCAACACCCTCCTCGTCGAGAGATCATCTGTTATCGCTGCAACCGGAAAGGTCATCTGTCTCCACAGTGTCCTTTAAACGGGCAGAACCTGGGTCCAAGGGCCAACACCCAGGAGAATACCCGTCAGGCCCCCTAGACTGGAACCGCAGGTATGTGGGCGGGCGACCCTACCTGTCCATTATTCTAGATGGTATTGCTGTTCCAGCATTGTTAGACACTGGGTCCCAGGTGACCCTCATACCTGATGCCCTATATACCAAGTACTGGTCAATGGACAGTCTTAAACCTCCGAGCCTTGACTTTACTGTGTATGCTTCTAATGGTCTTCCTGTAGAAGTACTCGGAACAAAATGTGTAGATGTAAAGGTGGGCAGAGAGGAGTTGAAAGACCAAGGGCTTCTGGTAGTAAAGACTGTAAATGAGGAGAACGGTTTAAATATCATTTTGGGTACTAACATTATCGGTAATTGTTTGGGAGAAGTTGTGTTCTTGCTCCAACAGCTCGCTGAGATTGCCCGACCAAGGCAGAAAGGAGTAATCCAAAGAGAGATCCGGGCCCTGGTGTGTCAGCAGCAAGCGAAGCTTACCGACGGCGAAATTGGTAATGTACGGGTCACTGACTCGGATCCTATTGTGATACCCCCAATGAGTGAAATGATCATTTGGTGCAGGGCAGCCATAGCTCTGAGAGGACAGAATTACCAAGCTGTGGTAGAACCCCACCATTCAGAACATAGACCTACACTTATGACTGCTAGAGGAGTAGTAGAAGTGGTGAATGGAAGAGTACCGGTACGGCTTCTCAATTGGGGAGAGGATGAGGTAAATTTACCCCGTTATGCAACCATTGCTAAACTACATGCTGTTGATAATAATTCTATTCTCCCGGCTGAGTCCTTAGACTCCTGTCAAATAGCGGAGGACAATGACCCAGCAACTCAGGTGGCGGAATGGTGTCAGCAGCTCCATGTTGGGACGGACACCACTCCCGCCCACCAGAAGCAAGGGGTATTACGGGTGGTGCAAGAGTACGCCCAAGTGTTTAGCAAAAATCCACTTGATTTTGGGACAATTAAGGGAGTACAACATCATATCCCTACAGGCAATCATCCTCCCATCAAAGAGCGGTATAGGCCCATACCTCCAGCTCATTATCAGAAGGCTAAAGAAATGTTGCATGATATGAAGAAAGCTGGGGTGATAAGGGATAGTTGTAGCCCCTGGGCAGCCCCTCTAGTTCTGGTTAAAAAGAAAGATGGTAGTATGAGAATGTGTGTGGATTACAGGCAGGTGAACCGCATAACACACAAGGATGCATACCCGTTACCGCGCATAGAGGAATCATTAGCTGCTCTGAAAACGGCTAACTACTTTTCTACCCTTGATCTGACTAGTGGTTACTGGCAAGTGGCTGTGGCTGAGGAGGATCGTGAGAAAACGGCTTTCACCACCCCAATGGGGCTCTGTGAGTTCGACAGAATGCCGTTTGGGCTCAGTAGTGCCCCAGGAACATTTCAGAGAGTGATGGAAAATTGTCTGGGACATCTCAATTTTGAAACCGTGCTGCTATACCTAGACGACGTTATCGTGTATTCCAAGACATATGAGGACCATCTGAAACACCTGGCAGAAGTGTTCGAGTCCCTGTCCAGGTACGGGATGAAATTAAAACCCTCAAAATGCCATCTACTCAAACAGAAGGTACAATACTTGGGGCACATCGTCAGTTCGGAAGGAGTAGCGCCGGACCCAGAGAAAGTCACTGCCATTCAGAAGTGGCCGGAGCCGAAGAACCTTAAGGAAGTGCGACAGTTCCTGGGACTAACGGGTTACTACAGGAGATTCGTGAAAGATTACACGAAAAAGGCAGCTCCTTTACAGGACCTCCTGGTAGGACAATCCTTAAAGAGCAGAAACCCTCCCTTTAACTGGGGTAAAGAACAGGCTGAAGCATTCCAAAAGATGAAAGAGATCCTTACAGGTGATGAGATCTTAACCTATCCTGATTACAGCCAACCGTTCCTGTTGTACACCGACGCCAGTAATGAAGGTTTGGGAGCAGTTCTCAGTCAGAAGCAGAATGGCCAAGAAAAAGTCATCGCATATGCCAGCAGAAAACTCAGGCCAACTGAAAGGAATCCGGAAAATTATAGCAGCTTCAAGCTGGAGTTTCTGGCGCTGGTCTGGGCCATTACTGAAAGATTTAAGCACTATCTGGCCTCCAATAAGTTCACGGCGTACACAGACAACAACCCGTTAACGCACCTAGAAACCGCCAAGCTGGGCGCCATGGAGCAGCGATGGATGGCTCGGTTGTCCAATTACCAGTTTACTATCAAGTACCGGGCAGGTCGAAAGAATGCTAATGCTGATGCGTTGTCCCGAATGCCGCATGACTCTGATACGGAAGAAGAATCGGACGACCTGGAAGAAATTGAGCTACCTGCGTTCCATCGGAATGGGGTAGTCCACGAGCATCGAGTCCACAGAAAGCAGAATGGTGCAACATTAAATCCTTTACCCCATCACAGCTGGAAAGAGACTCAGGACAGTGATCCAGTGGTCAGCCGCATCAAGGAGTTGTTAAGACAGGAAGGCTCCTCTTTGGAAAAGGATGCACCTATGTCAGCAAAGCTCCTGTGGAACGAGAAAAGCAGGTTGTTCCTATACCGTGAGAAGTTGTGCAGGAGATACGTCAACCCCAGAACCCATGAGATGGTCTGGCAAATCGTGGTCCCCAAGGCAGACGTCCCAATGGTGTTGGAAGCGTACCACGATCAAGCAGGACACTTTGGCTGGAGGAAGCTGGAGACCCTGTTGAGATGCCGGTTCTACTGGGTAGGGATGCGCAGCTCCATCGAGAGGTGGTGCCGGAACTGTGGACCCTGTGGTCTCAGAAGAAAGGACTACGGAAGTCAGAAGGCACCCCTGCAACCTATCCGGACGACTCGTCCTCTGGAGATTGTGGCCCTGGACCACGTCAAATTGTCGCCAAGTAGATCTGGATACTCATACGCCTTGACCATGGTGGACCATTACTCCAGATTTCTGGTGGTTGTTCCAGTTAAGGACCAGACCGCAGTGACGGCAGCGAAGACCTTTCAAGCAAGTTTCTGCAGACCGCATGGGTATCCGGAGCAAGTATTGACCGATCAGGGACCTGCTTTTGAAGCTGATCTATTCAAGGAATTCTGCCACATGTATGGGTGCAAGAAAATTAGAACAACCCCATATCACCCTCAAACCAACGGTCTTTGCGAAAAAATGAACCATATTGTCCTTGACTTGTTGAGATCCATACCGTTGGAAGACAGGAATCAATGGCCGGATTTACTACCTGATTTGGTTGATTTGTATAACCATATACCTGTAAGCTCAACTAACTGCACTCCAGCCTATCTTATGAGAGCAAGGCCCGGAAGACTACCAATGGATCTAGAACTTGGAGTGGTAGAACCGGAGGCAGATGACGCCATTGAAAACTGGGACATCAATCGGCAAGAGCAATACAGAAGAGTACAAATCTGTGTAGAGGAAAGTCTCAACAAGGCACGGGAGAAACAGGAAGATGTTTACAACAGAAATGCTCCTGCCAAGCCTTTGATGCCTGGAGAGGTAGTATTAAAAAGAAAAAGGAAGATGTACAAATTGGATAATCAGTGGGAGCAAGAACCCTACGTCATACAAGATTCTAAATATGACAACAGAAAAGTTTGTGTTGTCAGTAAGGACGGAGGAAGAACAACAACCACTGTGTCCAGAGACCATTTGAAATTGTGTCCAGAACCCTTTAAGCGTTGTGAAAAGAACCCTGTCATCAATCAAGGAGAAAGAAAGGAAGAGGTCATACACACAGATCTGGGAGATTTTCCTGCGGATTGGCCCCGACTGGGAGATGCTGTGATAATTCCAGTGTTGCAGTTTTATCAGCCACAAGAGGAAATTCTACCTCCAGTTGTGCCTGTGGTGCCAGTCGAGCCCGTTCAGGAGTTACCCATCCCAGCAACACCTCAACCTGTGGAACCTCAAGAAGGATCATCTGAAGCAGCGCCCATACTATGGGATCCCCTGGTGAAGCTGACTCACACCGCCCAGCCATCAGTACGCTTGCCAGATCCATAGAAAGATTGAGGCAGTTCTATAGTTTGCCGTTACGCAGTGCAGACAGATCGCAACTTGATATACCTGAAGCTACACCACGTAGATCAGAGCGAACCACCAAAGGGAAGTTACCCATTAGATATCAGCAGTGATTATAACGAATTGATGTGAATATTGTAAAAAGTCTATATATATATATGTTTTTCCCTATTATGTCTTATAATGGACTCAGAGGCTGAGGACTGAGCCAGCCCAAAAACTGTATCCTGTAAATAGTTGCACTAAGGTGCCTTTTTAATGGTTTCACATGAAACCTTGACTTACCTCTGAATACAAAAACCCGTGTGGTGTGGCACTGAGTGAGGTCTGCACTTCGATGTCCTGCAGCCCACCCAGGACCCACGTTGAAGGTTTGGTGCGGGTCCTTCACAAGCATATTGTTTATTTATATGAAAATGTTATTTAATATTTGTATTTTTCCATAATGTTATTGTTTGCAACGTTCAAGACATCCTCACCTCCCGGATGGGACGAATTACTGTTTAATGTTTGATGTTTTCATGCATAAACAAATTGTCTCTTTATATTTTACAGCCCGGGAGTGCTGTCGTTTACCATGGGGGAATGTGTAGCCCTGGTACACAATACCAGGAGGATGAGTGGAGAGGTAACAGTTAAGGGTTCTTCATGATATCATGTACACTTCTGACACACCCAGCAGGGGTGTGGAAGGGAGTGATTTAGTCAGTCAGTTTCCTGTCCTTGGACAGAGTAGACGTGTCCAGTCTGAGCCTGTTAGCAGTTCAGAAAGTGGAGGCTAGTACAGGTGGTCTAGTTCACCTCAGCCTAGTCAGAGCTGTGCCCCACTGGAAGACAGACGGAGATATCTATTAAGAGTCGAGCAAATCGAAGGGCAAAGTGGAAGGAAGATTATTTGAAAAGTGCTTTCGGCTTGGAGAAGTCCTGCACATTGCTACCGGTCACTGGGGACCGAAGGATCACTATTAGCTACAAGCATAGTGGTAAGAAAACCAGAGATTTACCGGACTTTAGGTCGCGGCAAACAGCCCCAAATAGTCAGTACGTAACCGGAGTCAGGTGGAATAGGGACTTTGAGTCAGGCGCAGACAAAAGTAAGAACCTAGTTTCATCATTTGGAAGGCTCCACCACAGATCTGACTGGGAAGAACAGCTTTGGAATAGCTGGAGTTATAGAGGGAACTACGCTACAGGCTGGTTGTACTCATCATTATTGGACAGTAAAGGAGGCCCCTAACTTGCTTAGCCGTTGCCTCAAAGCTCATCCTCCATCAACCCCATCAGCCTCCCTGGGACCTGCCTTATCATCTTGCAAGTAAAGGTATGGAAAGACGCTGACCGTGTGAGACTGAGTTATTATTGCATGCCTGCACAATCCCTACCTAACTACCGACCTGAGGGAAGAGTCCCACCTGTAGGGGACCCGACATCTAGCTGCATCACCATCCCCTCAGAGATCTACAGCAGCGCTGGTACAAATTACCAGAATACTACAGGTGGCGTCACGAACTGTATATAAATCTATCCCCTGTAAATATTCCCCCCAACATACGCCAGACCGCCAGGGCCACAGACCGAGCCACAGCTACCTGTGACAATCCCCATATACTTCTACGGGCTCGGCTCTGAGTACCCCATTGCCCTGGTAACCCACAATTGTGGTGGCGGGTCGACACAAAACCACCGGAGGCCGGCCCCGTAAGAGCTGATCCTGACTCCGCCGAGGAAGCGGCGGGAGGGAAGGAGGCTGAGGAGGCCCTGCCCGGACCGGAACGCCAGCCAGGCCTGGAACCAGAGGCCGCAGCGGAATGCAGTCCCCCGGTAGGGACGACGACGGAGGAGACCCAGCCGCAAGTGATGGAGATCGACTGGGAGGAGATGGAGTACCTGGACGACGTGGAATACGCCGCCCAGATGGAGAATGAGTGGCGACGCCGTGAGCAGGAGCAGCGGCGGCAGCTGGAGCAGAGAGAGGTGCAGCAGCTTTACTGGAGGGACCGGGAGCAGAACCTTGCGGACAAGAAGATCGTCCGGCGAGATAAAGGTATGCTCCAGGAACCGCGGCGCCAGGGGACGGTGAGTGCCTCTAAGGCCCGAGGAGTTTGGGGTTACATATGCGAGCCCGGGTTCTCTCAAGAGATCTTTGTTCACTGCTGCGATGCGGGGTTCAACCTGTTAAAAGGGGATGTTGTCACCTACACGCGACACTGGGTCTTAAGGGGTGGTATGCCCTGAATGTCTCCCGAGTCAGCGACCCCGTCCCTGAAGCTGGAAATGTACCCCGTGTCTCAGCGTCCCAAGCCACAGCCCCATCAGCGCCCGGCCGCGTACCTGCATCCTACTCTGCAACGCAACAGGCTAGTGCGTCCCCAACTAAGCCACTGCGCACATCTGCGTCCTCATTGGAAACGCTGCAGAGCGTAGTGACTGTTAGTGCGACTCCTTTTGAGCCAAATCTGTCTTCAGAAGAGGCACCTGTAAGGCCTCCAGCAAGTCACAAAATTGTAAAGAGGACTGTAGCTACCCAGACACAGGTAGCAGGACATGATCTTCTGGTGATGCGTTCCAGAGCGCACCGCATACTTCCAGCCCCAGGTATGGAAGGTGTAACCACAATATCTAAAGAAGAACAGTAGGACCCAGACAGGGTTTACTGCAACTGTAAAAAGTTAAGAAGAATTGCACTTTATTGTGAATGTGATAAATGTCTGAAGTAGTATACCCCAGTTGGGTAATGTGACGTGTTAATGTGATATGATAAAAATGTGATTTTTCTAGGAATGTCTATGAAGGACTGCATGCTGAGGACTCTTGCAGCACAGAACTTTAGATGTAAATAGTTAGCACTTTGGGTGCTCCATCTTGGTTTTACGTAAACCATCTACCTCAGAAGCAAAACCCGTATGGTGTGGCCTTGAGTGAGGTTTGCAGCAGAGAAGTCCTGCAGCCCACCCAGGACCACCGTGGGAGGTTTGGTACGGGTCCTCCACAAGAATCTTGTATTTATTTATGAGAAAGTATTTGATATTTTTCTATTGCTAATTTGTACACAATGTAACGTTAAAGTGTCCTTACCTCCCGCAAGGGATGAGTTATGTTATTGTTGTTATTATAAAAAATTGTTTTTCTTTTTCAGCCCGGGAGTGCTGAATATAACTAGGGGGGGATGTGTGGCCCAGCTGCGCTTGGTGACACATGTTCCCTGGAGGTTGCACAGAAAGGTAATGCACAAACACCTGATATTCATTCACACTCCACACTTCCCTATAGTGCCACTAGAGGGAGCCTTAGAATATATAAGGGTGTGGGAGACGTAGCAGTGAGGCCTTTTCTAGTCAGAGCTTTGTCTGAGCCAGTGCGAGTTCAGATGGTTGGTGATTCCTGTCAGATGAGACAGAGGAAGGAAGACAAGCTGTTACCTCAGAACAGGCTGACTGTTGGTTCCCTATGAACGTGGAAAGTGACTCTCAGAGTGTGCACGAAATCAGTCTGACGGAAGGTCCTGATAGCTACTCTGGACAGAGCCTATGAAGGAAAAGAAGGAAGGGAGCTACAGTTATTATAACAACGAGTCGTGTTATGATTTGGTAGCTGAGGAGAGCAAGCAAAAAAGGAAATACACCAGAAAGGTTGGAATCTATGGGATTGCAGTACCCTAACTAACCACCACAACTAAAGGTAGCCGTGGAGCGTACCTACGTTGGTCCTAGACGCCTCGTCACAGCCTGAGAAGCTAACTACACCTAAAGACAGAAAGGGGAAAACTATCTGCCCCGGAGCAAATCCCCAAAGAACATAGAAAGCCCCCAAACATGTAATGGCGGTTAGACAAGAAAATACAGACACAGATAGAAAATAGTATGAGCAAACGCTGGGGCCCAAACTTCCTAAATAGAAAAGGATAGGAAGGACACTTACTGCAACCCCAAAAACCCTGAAAAGTACCAACACTACTAATTACAAAAACACCTGAGATCACACGACCTCTACCACCTAAATTAGTTCTCTGGTGTAACAAAAACTAAACAGCAGCCACTGAAAAAACTGGAAAAGGCAAATGAACAAACAACAGTGGCTGAACTAAACTGAGAGTAGCACAAGCCCCCGGAGGGGACCCGGCAGACCCCCACAGAAGTGCAGGACAAAATGCAAAAAGCAAGCACAAAAAACTAAAAGAAGAAAATGTCTTATCTGTTAGCAGAAGATGCAGACACGAAACAGCAGGCTACAGAGTGAACAGGAATCAAAGATGAGACCAGAACAATTGATCACCGGCAACCCTGATGGGAGGGAACCTCCCTTATATAAGACCAGTCAGTAACACCTGATCACCAATCTTCCCAATCTTCATTGGATAGTTCAGTACTGTTTGTAACCACCAGAGGGAGCTTCTGCTCAGAATTCATTTCTAGCACATTCACAACAGAGTCGACGGAGGAACGGTCAGTGAGCGGTGATAGAAGGAAGCTGACGACTACACCAACTGTTGCCTGTGCTTATGTTAAGGGTGTGAGTAGGGCGACAGGCGAGTGGTAAAAGGAAGAGAGAGTGACTGAGGGGAAATAGCAACGATAGCTGACCTCCACTCTGCCCAACCGGACACCGGGTCCGAGCTTGCTAGTTCCTTCACGGCTAGTGGGAGAAACCGGAGATCCCTGCTGGACTTCAGGTCGCAGAGGGGCCCTTCAGTGCTGATACGTAACCGGGGTCAGGAAGAACAGGAGTCTAGCAGGACGCTGCAGATATAGACTTAGTTCTTGCCAAAAGAAGGCTCCACCACAATGTCGGCCGGGCGTAGCTGTTCTATACGGAGTTAAACTTAGCTTCATGCAAGTTGGAAACTCACACACTTTGAGAAGTAAGGAGGCCTTAAACCTACTCAGTGATTACTGGATGTGCATCCTCCACCCTGAGCAGCTTCCCGGGACATGCCTGCAAATACCACCAGTAAAGGTATGGAAAGAGACTGACTTGTGTGTGTCTGCCTTATTGCCTGCACCCTGCACCGCCATATACCCTGAGGGATCCAGTCTTACCTGTGGAAGACTTAACACCTTGCTGCCCAGTAACAACCCCTCAGAGGATTAACCCTGCAGCGCTGGTCACCCTGATCAGAAACCACAGGTGGCGTCACGAACATTACTAAATCCCCTGTAAATATTCCCCCCTTGAATGAGCGCCCAGGGCAACGGACCGAGCTGTGCTACCCGTGACCTCTCCCCCATTGAAGTGGACGGGCTCGGTGCCGAGTACCCCATAAGCCCTGGTACGTTGTGCGACTCAAAAATATTTTGTGAACTGTATCAGGCCAAGCGGTTTTTTTAAATTTTTCAGATTAGCCCTTAGAAGCGCTTAGTATGATGGTTCAGCTCCAGCACCAATATCAACACTTACAGGCCTCTGATTCTTTAAACTGTGCACATGAAGCCTGAAAAAACACTCTCTCCCTCCAATAATAACTGTCACAGAGCTGTGCAATGGCATCAGTGTGTCAAACCTGGCGTCGCCTGTTTATTTTATAACCCCTGATGATGTCACGCAGCCAGCCAATCACAGTAATGCCGATAACAAGATGGCTACAGCCAGATAATCGGGTTATATTCGAGTATCACTGAGTCCGTTTGCTAATCCCTAATACTCACCTCTATTCTTTCCCATGTCATCATCACTCTGTTGCTGTTACGGGTGTGTCAGATTCTACAGACAATCGCTCTGCATATGGCTGCAGAAGGTCTCTGCGTTTGACACCTTCTTAATCCTTCAGACTTTTGGACCCAGAGGCAACCTCCTCCGGCTCTAATTGACACACCTGTAGAGCAGCAGCTCTACCTATGAGCCACCGACCACAATGATGTAGATTGAAGAATTTGGTAATCTTGACTTGTACTGCATTTGCTGAAGTCAGAAGCAGTTTTTTTCTATAAGGCTGGAGTCACACACAACCACAAAAAATCGGTCCGTTTTAGACGGTCGACAATCGGATCAAAAAAAACATCACACATTCTTCTGGCATCCGATTTTCCTTCAAAGATGCGATTTAATCGCATGTGTGTGTACCTTGTAACATCCGATTTTCATCCGACTTGCGAGATTTTCTCGCAGGCTTGCAAAACTGACATATAATGGATCCAAAAGAATAGTATTTAAATGCCAAAAGAAAGAATAGATATATACACATAGAGCACATATATATATATATATATATATATATGTCATTGTGACATATATATACATATATTTATAGTTCTTACACTTCTACATACTGTTATAGCCGCTAATTCAATTGCCGGCTTCAGTGAAATCACAGAAGCCGACATGAAATGATACATTGTTTCCACACATTTAACCATGTAATTTCATGTATTTTTATATATGTTTGAAACATACAATTACATGAGTATATGTGTGCTAAATTTCAGACATGTAGGGGTTAATTAAAGGTGTAAATTCGTTGAAAAAAAATGCGTGGGCTCCCGCTGTATTTTCTCCACCAGACAGACAAAGCAAGCGAGTGGGGGCAGATAATAATAGCCTAGGGAGGGTACATTTTTTTTGTGCCCCCCCTGGCTACTAACATCTGCCCCCAGACACCCCAGAAAGGGCAAATCTATAATTAGATTCGCCCTTTCTGGCACTTTGCCCGTCTATTCCCATTGCCCTGTAGCGGTGGCGAATGGGTTAATAATCTGGCGTTAATGTCACCTTAGTATTGAAAGGTGACCTTAAGGCAGGTTAATAATTGAGAGCTGTCAATTAGACAACTATCAATTATTAATCCTATTGTATGAAAGAAAAATCAAACACACACAGTTTAATAAAAAAGAAGTTTAATGAAATAATCACACAGTTTTTGACAATATTTTATTTTCCTGCTAAAACCATTTACTGTAATAAAAATAAAATAAAAAAGCAAAATTATTCTTACCAATCCGATGTACAGTCAGGTCCCACGCTGTAATCCATCATAAAGGGTTAAGAGGTTACAGTTAGCAGGGAGATAATTCTGTCTACTAGCTCTAACCCATGAATGAATGAATAAGTTCCTCTCCCAGCGAAAGTAGAGGAATAGATTCATGAATGGAGCTTAATTGATTTATTGGCAATTTAACTTTAGTGACCTGACCTAAAGGGAAAGTGGACACAATCAATTAAGCTTCATTCATGAAACACATCCTCTCCTGTCGCCAGGAGAGGAACTTATTCATTCAGGAGCTTTGAGCTGAGCATGCAGGATTACTTGCACTGCTTGGCTCAAAGCTAGTTAACCCTTTGTGAAGGATTACAGCGTGGGACGTGACAGATCGGCGGAATAGGTAAGAATAATGTTGTTTTATTTTTTTTCTTTATTTTAGGAGATCAATGGCTTCGCACGGATTAAGTGTAAAATAAAATATGGTCAAAAAAAGGTGTTTTTATTTCATTAAAATAATTTTTAATTAATGTGTCTGTGTTTTTTTAATTTACTACAATAGGATTAATAATTGATAGTTGTCTAATTGACAGCTCTCAATTATTAACCTACCTTAAGGTCACCTTTCAATACTAAGGTGACATTAAGGTGAGATTAACCCATTCGCCACCGCTACAGGGCAATGGGAATAGACGGGCAAAGTGCCAGAAAGGGCGAATCTAATTATAGATTTGCCCTTTCTGGGGTGTCTGGGGGCAGATGTTGGTAGCCAGGGGGGGCACAAAAAAAATGTACCCTCCCTAGGCTATTATTATCTGCCCCCACTCGCTTGCTTTGTCTGTCTGGTGGAGAAAATACAGCGGGAGCCCACGCATTTTTTTTCAACGAATTTACACCTTTAATTAACCCCTACATGTCTGAAATTTAGCACACATATACTCATGTAATTGTATGTTTCAAACATATATAAAAATACATGAAATTACATGGTTAAATGTGTGGAAACAATGTATCATTTCATGTCGGCTTCTGTGATTTCACTGAAGCCGGCAATTGAATTAGCGGCTATTACAGTATGTAGAAGTGTAACAACTATAAATATATGTATATATATATGTCACAATGACATATATATATATATATATATTGTGTTCTATGTGTGGATATGTATTGATTCGATTCTTTATTAAAGCTGTCAGTGTGATTTTACAGTATAGCCGGGGATGAATTGCCGGCTTTTCTAAAGGACACCGGTGCGATTTAATTGCAAGTCACACAGTGTGGTCCGTTTGTAATCAGATTTTTCATCGCTCCCATAGACTTGCATTGGCGATAGTCGACCCACAATCGGTGACAATCGCAGCATGCTGCGATTGCACTCGGACGTTTAAAACGGACCACAAAAAATCTGATACTGGGAGCTGCTCCATAGATTAACATAGGTCCGACTGCAATGCGATATTTCATCGCATTGCAGTCGTCCGATTTTGTCGCCAGTGTGACTCCAGCCTTAGGCCGGAGTCACACACAACCACAAAAAATCGGTCCGTTTTAGACGGTCGACAATCGGATCAAAATAAAAACATCACACATCCTTCTGGCATCTGATTTTCCTTCAAAGATGCGAATTAATCGCATGTGTGTGTACCTTGTAACATCCGATTTTCATCCCACCACCGTTTTTTTGTCGCAGCAAAACAAAAATCACAACTAACGGATTTCAGGCCTGATACTAATTTAAATGATGAGGCAGAGCTATATTTAAGTGATCTGCTACAGGTGTGTGGCTCCCACCTTTGCACTGTTGTCATTTTGGTCCTTCTGTTTTGTGCTTGATACCTGCTTAATCCAAACATGAGCGACACACTCAGATTTTCGACTACTGAGCGTGTGCTGTTCCATTGGGTTATATCCAGACGTTTTGGAGAGCCATATCCTGTAATATCAGATCACAGAAGACACAGAAGGATGTGGGTACATCCTCTTTTGACAAGAAGGCAAACTAAAGGACATTTTCACCGCCTATATTTGTCACTGCGTAGTCATGGAGATAAGTTTTTCCTATATTGTCGAATGACCATAGCTACGTTTGATAAGCTGCTTGACATTGTGCGCCCTGGGATCACATTTCAGGACACCAGGATGAGAAAAGCAATTTCTACAGAGGAACGCCTTCTTCTAACAATAAGGTATGTGTATTAACGATATGTTGATGATGTTTTTAGGCCCATAGTCACTTTGCAAGTGTAGGAGCACACTTCTTGTAATCTTCTAATGTGTGTATTGTATTTCTCAACCTTAGGTATGTAAATTATTGGCTATGGTGTATTCTATAGAAGCCATGGCTTGTAATCTAATTTCCAGCATGTGTGCTGTAACAAACTCAAGCATTCTAAGTGTTGTTTATTATTAGTTTTACATTTGTAGACTGATTTGTGTATGTTCTATGTTTGTTCCAGGTTCCTTTCTACTGGCATGTCCTACGCTGCTCTGCACTTAGAGTTCCTAATAGGCAGATCAACAATTTCTGGCATAGTTCGGTCAACTTGTGTTGAAATTTGGAACAAAATACATGAAGAAGTAATGCCTGAACCCAAAATGAGTGACTGGTTGAGGATAGCACAGGGTTTTGAGCAAAATTGCCAGTTTCCACACTGTATAGGAGCCCTGGACGGCAAGCACATACGTGTTCGCAAACCTCCTAACTCAGGCTCACAATTCTTCAATTATATACAATATTTTTCTGTAGTTTTGTTGGCCTTGGTCGACACAAACTACATGTCTATAATTGTAGACATTGGTGCCTATGGAAGGACTGGAGACTCAAGAGTGTTCAATACCTCCATAATGGGTAGGCGGATACGCAATAACCAACTGGACCTACCACCAGCAACTCAACTTACTGACTCCATTCCCGAACATGTGCCTTATGTTATAGTTGCGGATGAGGCCTTTCAATTAACCAGGAATGTAATGAGGCCATATCCCCATCGCTATCTCACCCATCGGTGTAGAATATTTAATTGTCGGCTGTCACGTGCTCGGCGGCTGGTGGAGTGCACATTTGGAATTCTTTGTGCTAAATGGCGGGTACTTCAAACTGCAATTCAAATAAGTGAAGCCAATGTTACTGTGGTCCTCAAGGCATGTGTGGTCCTACATAATTTTTGTAGAATACATGAATGCTCCTCTCAACATGTGGGTGAATTAGCCTCTGGGAATGTGTCTGTGCCTATGTCACCACCCATCCATCCCCGTCGTCCACCTTCAGGCATAAAAGTACGTGATGTGTTCACTGAATATTTTGTGTCCCCTGAGGGTGCTACTGCCTGGCAAGAGGAGGCATTATTACACATGTAGTGTGGCTATGTTGCTGTGTCCTAAACCTATTTGTTAAAAATTTATTTGATATGTTTTGATGTTTTTTTGCTCATGCTGTGTGTAAGTTAAGCAGGGCATCACCTTTTGAAATAAAGACATACAATCATTGCCACTTGAAATATTTTTTATCTCTGATGTTTTGATTAGTGGCTTTAGAATTTCTGGTAATGGACTAATATGTCCTTAGGTTTTTTAACATTCTTTGAACATAAAATAAAATTATCAAAAATAATTAACATTTTAGAACTTAATAGAAACAACAACAAAAAAAAAATAGGTAAACAACTATAAGTGCTGGTAAGTGTGTGGTGGTGAAGGTGGAAGTGCAGCTTGTGAGGGCTGGCTAGACTGCTCTCCAGCCACTGTGTCAGCATGAGTGGTGGCTGACTGAGCAGTTTGCTGCATGCTTCTTGGTTGCTCTTGAGGTGGGTTTGGGTAAGGGAAGTTTGGGAACTGTTGTGGGTACTCATAATATGACTGGCCACTTACATTATAGGCACCAAAATTCACATGTCGACCATACCCATGTTGTGGCCAGCATTGAACATTGGGTATGGTCGAGTGGGCATATTGTGACTGCCCACTATGTGCAATGGGTTGGAGCTGGTTAGCTCCGTATAAAGAAGCAGCAGTAGGCTGAGGAGGAGGAGTTGGGTTCTGTTGGACACAAGGAGGAGGTGGAGGAGGAGGATGATGATGAGGAGGTGGATCAGTGGCTGCTGCAGATTGTGCTGTATGTTGAGGCACCACTCTACATACATTTTCTGGACCAGCCACCTATGTATGTAGAGAATTTACCAGGTTTGTTGGATCATTAGGTGGTGTTCCAGCATGCAACACAATATGCAGAGCATTTCTGATAAGCAGTCTGTGCTGGGTTGGAATTGCCCGAAGGTAAGGGGCCAGACTGCGGCAATAGGCCTCCTCACCATCATCATTAGCTACACTGGACAAATAGTCCAGCACTCCTCTGTCCACCTGCCTCCTTGTGACAGAACCAACTCCTTCTCTTCTACGCCTGGGTCGGCGTGCAACAGCAGCTGTAGGCGAACCCACATCCAGGGGCCTACCAGGGCTGCTGCTCAGGGGAGGGTCTTGCGACTGTGAAGCGATTCTATCAGACTCCACTGCTGGTGGTGGTGGTGGTGATGCTGCAATTGGTGCTGAAGATGGACCAGCCTCCTCAACATCCCCCACAGGATCAATAAGTGCCTCCGAGTCCGAAGCTGGCTCTCTGTCAGTCAGGTTTGATTCGGTGCTAGAGAAGAATAAAAAAATTAGTATAATTTATTCATTCAAAATCATATAAATTTTGTACAGACATTAACTTACGGTCGCAAATCCAGTGCTGGAGCAAGAAAATTGAGCCGATCGTAATACAGATATTTGCGTTTTCTTGTTCCTGCTGCCCCACTGCGCCCCCTCAGCTGTCTCTCTCTTCTGTAGCTGTCTCTACAGCTGCGCCAACGTCTTGTAACATCTGACACTGAAAAAGTAACCAATACAAAGTATATCTCATTACAATTACAATTTAATATTAGAAGGCTTCATACGTAGAAAGCTGTATTACATATCTGTCAAAATCAAGAGATTTTTTGGGACACACAATTAATCAATGCAATTAACAAAAGGGACACATATTAACTAATTCAGCTACGCATTTATTTTGTCAGGCCAAATTTCTAATATTTAATTTAGCCCCCATTGCAGTATGCCAAAAATATCACAAATACACAGACGGCACCTGAACATTCATCATACCATGAGCTTCACTTGTTCCCTGCCCTGTCAGATTCCCCTATATATGGCATGGACTTTTTTAAATTTATAACATATCCCACAGTGTCCTTCTATGTTCCTATTGAGTTATGTTAATTAAGGTTTGACAAACACCCATTGCAGGGTAGAAACATTACCTATACTTGATTGTATTCTTTGGATTTTGTAAATTATTATCACTTTTTACACTTGAATTATTTTTCTTTTGTTTTTTAGTCAGCTGTTTGGACAATTACAGGAGCTTAATATTACATGTGATTGCATTTGTCACATAGCATTGGGGGTTCAAGAGGAAGAACTGATTTATTACATACATTTGGGGGTCACATATAAGGTACAGGAACATTAAAAAACACATTGTTGTTGGTACATACTGAATAGTCAAACATTATTTTAAGCATTTTAAAGTCGTTTACTTACTAATGCGTTCTTGGTCCTCCCTAGACCTGTCGCCAAAATCAGGGAACATCTGGGAACAGATTCTCCTCCAAGAGGCGTCCTTCAATGCCCGGTTAGAATAATTTGGATCGCGCTGGTCCCAAAGTTCTGGCCTCTCCTGGACCAGAACAATCAACATTTCCACATTGATGTGAGTGGCCATGGTTCTGGACTCCGTGGAGGCGGTTTCCTGTTTTGGTTTGATTTTTCGTAGCCTAATTAGCATGTCAGCCCTTCCTCTCATTTATCCTGATGCAATTTCCTGACACCTGGGATAGTGGTCCGATTTTTTATCGCAAGTCACACAGTGTGCTCCGTTTGTAATCCGATTTTTCATCGCTCCCATAGACTTGCATTGGCGATTGTCGACCGACAATCGGTGACAATCGCAGCATGCTGCGATTGTACACGGACGTTTAAAACGGACCACAAAAAATCGGATACTGGGAGCTGCTCCATAGATTAACATAGGTCCGACTGCAATGCGATATTTCATCGCATTGCAGTCGTCCGATTTTGTCGCCAGTGTGACTCCGGCCTTAGGGTGAGTTTCCACGGTCAGGAAACGCTGCGTGTTTGGCGCTGTGCGCTGGTGCAGCGCCAAACACGCAGCGTCCAGATGTTACAGCATAGTGGAGGGGATTTCAAGAAATCCCGTCTCCACTATGCGTAACAATACGCAGGTGGCAAACCTGCGTAAACGGACATGCGGCGCGTCTTTTCAGACCGCAGCATGTCCTCGCGTATTGCGGCGACGGTGCATCGCCGCAACAGAATTAACACAGGACTATGTAGCCCTGCGCTCTTTCCGGAGGTGTTCCGGAGGTGTCCTGAACACCTCCGGAAAGATTGCGCGTCATAAAGGGGGCGGGGCTTAGACGGAGCGGAATTTCCGCTCCGTCCAAAGCGCTGTGGTTCCGGACCGTGGAACCACAGCCTCATACACAGAGATAAATTGTATATAACAATGTATTTCCATGTTCCCTGTATTCTATAGGTGAAGAAAAAGTCAGTTTTTTTGTTCCTGTAAAATTACTAAAAATAATAGTAGTTGCAAAAATGTCTTTGTCTTTTTTTGGAGTCTCCCCAGTATTTGAACCCACAACATTACAGGCAGGAGCTAAAGCAATTGAGCCACAAAGGTGCTTTGGTGATGTAATGGCGAAAATTTTGTGTACTTGATCTGTATTACAGGCTATGACCCCACAGGCAGATTATACTGAAAAATTGTACACTGCAGTGTATTTCTATGTATTAACCCCTTTGTGCCATCAGGCATACTATACCGTCCATGTGACCTGGCACAATTTGACTATGGACGGTATAGTACATCATCGCGATCGGCCGCGCTCATTGGGGGAGCACGG
Source organism: Oophaga sylvatica (assembly GCA_033576555.1). NCBI lineage: Eukaryota > Metazoa > Chordata > Amphibia > Anura > Dendrobatidae > Oophaga > Oophaga sylvatica. The sequence goes on along the minus strand of JARQOD010001932.1, from coordinate 45,343 downwards.
CTGATCGTGTCCGGGTGTCAGCTGATTCTGACAGTGAACACCGGCACTTTAAGCCCCAAAATACTGTGATCTAACAAGATTGCTGCATTAGGGAGCCGGCACAAGGGCTGACAGCCCCTCTGCCTTTGGATCGTAGATCCCGATCCCTGCCATGGTGAGCCGGATTTCGTCATGAGGACATCCAGGTCACCAGAGCTAAGTAAATTTGCTGATCATGCGCAGTGCATGATCAGCAAGTCCTCCCTTTCAGTGCAGCGCTGACAGCTTATATGGCATGCAGATGCTGCTTCATCTGCATGCCTTACAAGCAATCAGCCTGCAAAAAGTGATTATCCCATAGTGGGACTAAGTAAAAAAGTTAGGAAAAAGTAAAAAAAAAATTTTTAAAATAATTGTAAAAATATAAAAAAAATAAAAAATAATGAAAAAAATCAATATATATTCTATCATAAATAAATATTTGAATGAAATTAAACAAAACAATGAAAGTACACATATTTGGTATCGCCGCGTCCGCAATAACCCAATCTATAAAACTGTCTCACTAGTTAACCCCTTTAGTGAACACCATTAAAAAAAACAAGGCAAAAAACAATGCTTTACCATCATACCGCCGAACAAAAAGTGGAATAACACTTGATCAAAAAGACGGATATAAATAAACATGATACAGATGAAAATGTCATCTTGTTATGCAAAAAACGAGCTGCCGTACACACCGTATAAAAATCGGACCGTATTATACGCAGAAAAGTCCCCTGAACAGTGATCCGTATGTCATCCGTGTGCAATGCGAGGATGTGATTTCCTCACATGAAAATATCCGTGTGTCATCCATATGGCATCCATACAGCGAGATTTTCTCACCGGCTTGCAAAACCGACATATAATGGATCCAAATGACAGTTTTTAAATCACAAAAGAAAGAATAGATATATACACATAGAATACACATATATACAGTACAGACCAAACGTTTGGACACACCTTCTCATTCAACGATTTTTCTGTATTTTCATTACTATGAAAATTGTAGAATCACACTGAAGGCATCAAAACTATGAATTATCACATGTGGAATTATACATTACACTTTACAAAAAAGTGTGAAACAACTGAAAATATGTCTTATATTCTAGGTTCTTCAAAGTAGCCACCTTTTGCTTTGATTACTGCTTTGCACGCAGAAAAGGTGAACGGATGGACTCTACATGCCTGGTTCCCACCGTGAAGCATGGAGGAGGAGGTGTGATGGTGTGGGGGTGCTTTGCTGGTGACACTGTTGGGGATTTATTCAAATTTGAGCTAGTGGAACCGCTTATGGCTACCACAGCATTTGAAAGCGGAAGCTATTCCATCGTTTTGCTTGTTAGTTGGACCATCTTTATTTTTCAACACAAGATGACCCAAACACACCTCCAATCTGGAAGGCTATTTGACAGAAGGAAGTGTTGGGGTGCTCACCATGACCTGGCTCCAACATCACCTAGACCTACCCAATTGAGAGTGGATGAGCTGACCGTCACCGCTTCAATTTTGAATAAATTCTCCAACAGTGTCACATGCAAGGCAGCCCAACACATCACACCACTCCATGCTTCAGGTGGGAACCAGGCATGTAGAGTCATCCGTTCATTTCTGGTGCAAAGTAGTAATAAAGCAAAGGTGGCTTACTTTGAGAACCTAGTATAAGACATATTTTCAGTGTTCACACTTTTTGTAAAGTGTAATGTATATTCACATGTGTTAATTCATAGTTTGAGCCTTCATGTGAATGTACAATTTCATAGTCATGAACAGGAAAATCTTGAATGAGAAGGTGTGTTCAACTTGTCTGTACTATATAATATAATATATATAATATATGATTTATGTCATTGTGAATATATATATTATAGTTAGACACTTCTATAGTTAAAGCGCTATTCATGCGGCTCTGTAAAATCATTACGAATGAATGAATGACACATGGTTTACATAGTAACATTCTTTATGTAGTTGATATGGTTTTGATTAACATAATAGTGTATGTGTGCAAAATTTCAGACAGTAGGTGTTATTAATGTGAAATTCGTGAAAAAAAAGAGTGGCTCCGCTGTATTTCTACAAGACAGGAAAGCCAGTGACTGAAGACAGATATTCAGCCTAGGAGAGAGGCATTTTTTTGTGCCCCCTGACTACAAATCTGTCCAGCCACCAGAAAAGGCACATCTATATTTGCACTTCTGGCACTTAGCGTCTATCCCATTGTCGCTGCTGGGTGTGGTCGGGCCTCCTGGATCTGGTGTGCTGGAGAAGGCGTGAGGCGCAAGGCCGCTTACAGGCTCATCCTGGTTGGAGGCTAGCTACTTTCAACATCAGGCTTTTAATCAGGCCGGTCCGGCGTGGCCGAGGCGGATGCGCGATGAAATAAAACCTGATACCCGGATCCGTTTCTCCTGATCCGTTGCGGATCAGGCGAAAACCTGTCGCCCATCAGTTCATTCGTTTTTTGAGGATTACGATGGATCGGTTTCAATCGCCTTCATTCAAAACTGATTGCTATTGTAAATCTTATATACAGTGTTCCTACAGACCATCTTTAACAGGTTAGAGGGCTCTTGAGAGGAGCAAGTGACTGATAGATGGAGGCGATTATGGTAATATTTCCGGAATCTCGGGATTTCACAGCGAGCGATCGCTTGGGTTTATGTTATGGAGAAGGAGAAGGATCGGCAGCCCCTAAAGCTGTCAGCGACCAACCCGCGTCGTATGATACACCCCATCACGGCACAGCGACTAACCCGGGAGTCTATACACTCATATGGAGTTAAGAGAAAATCCACATAAATTTTTTTCTTATCTTCGTATAAAAAGGCAACTTTGACATTTGGTGGAGGTTGAGACAGATCAGGATGTGACACTACTGCCGGTATTCGTTCTCTGGAGTCATGTCCCCAAAAGGTAGCTATATTTTTGAATGTGCTCTTGCACACACTTGTATTGTTGTTTTGTATTCTAGGACTAAAGGCAACAGAAGGATTACTACCGGTGCAATAAAAAATGGTCAAAAACTTGTGTGTGCTTATTTCATTCAATTGCATATTTTTGTGTATCTTTGTGGGTAATGTTTAATACAATGTGGTTATTGTTATATTATATTTTTGCAAATTTTTATGGTATGTGGGTAGTGCCATGTTCTGTTTTGGCGTACTTTTAATAGTTAGGGTAGTGCTATGTTCTTTTTTGGCATAATGTAATACAATGTGGCTATTGCTCTATTCTGTTTTGGCGTAATTTTAATAGTTGGTGGGTAGTGCAATGTTCTTTTTTGGGATACTTGTAAACTATGTCATTATTGTTTTATACTATGTGGGTAGTGATATATTCTGTCTTTTGACTTTTAAAATTTTTATACCTGAGTTCTGAGCATTGATAAGAGTATTTTTTTTTTTTTTTGATTCCTTCAAGTGGAGAATCACTCTCTTCACTCCATTTCCAATTTCGTTTGGGAATCTCAACCATATCTGGCATAATAAAGCACACATGCCGTGCAATCTGGGACTGTTTGGTCTCGGAATATATGCCTGAACCTACCACCCAGCGGTGGATGGAAATAGCCGATAAATTCCAAAAGATATGCCAATTTCCAAATTGTCTTGGAGCGATTGATGACAAACATGTCGAATTGTGAAGCCATCAGGAAGTGGATCACAATATTTCAACTATAAAAAATATTTCTCTGTTGTCTTGATGGCCATCGCCGATGCAGAATATAGGTTCATTGCAGTCGACATAGGGGCATATGGTCGATCAAACGATTCTCAAGTATTCAAAATTTCAGCAATGGGACGTCGACTCTATGGCAACACATTCCATTTCCCAGCCCCTAGGCCGCTGCCTCAAACCACCGGCCCACCTATGCCATATGTGTGTGTTGGTGATGAGGCTTTCCAGCTATCAGAACATTTACTGAAACCATATGCCAGCAGAGGACTTAACCATAGCAAACATATTTTCAATTACCGGCTCACTAGAGCCAGAAAAATGGTGGAGTGTACATTTGGAATACTTACTGCAAAGTGGAGGGTGCTAATGACAGCCATCAATTTGAAAACGGACACTGTTGATGAAGTAATAAAAGCCTGTGTGGTACTCCACAATGTTGTGATCTCAAAAGAACAATTGTCCATTGAGGACCACCATCAACAAACAAGTTTACATGATTACCAGAATAATACTAATAGAAGTTCTGTTGCTGTTTCTAGGATGAGGGACAGATTTGCCCAGTACTTTATTTCAGCCGAAGGACAGGTAGACTGGCAGGATGACCGTGTGTAATAAATTGTTATCTTTGTGTTTTTCCCTACATATTGCTACTGTTCTTAATCTTTATTACACATGTAACCTTACATAACATTTAACATTTTAAAGAAATGACAGACAAAAAATTGAATCAACCAATGAAACATTTATTTAATAAATTTTGTTAACAAGTTTGTTAAAATTGAATTGAAAAATATATTTTATAAATTTTTGATTTGCATCAAATGACTAGTCTTTATTTTTTTACAAAAAAATCCAGAACATTACAATGTTGTGTAGTGTGTGGTGGACATACTATTGGAGGGGCTGCGGGACAATTCGACCGTGGGAGTGTGTAGAGAGGACTGGGATGCTGGTGGGGAAGGAACAGTAAGAGGTGAAGGGGTGGAAAGGGTTAAAGAATGGGAGGACAAGTTGGAGGCTGATTCGGTGATGGGTGGTGGAGTGCAGGGTGGGGCAGGTTGGAGCAGGTGATATGGTAGGGAATTGGTAGGGGGAGGAGATTGGTAAGAGGTGGGAGTGTGGTACGGGGTAGATGGTTGGTACGGGGTAGGTGGCTGGTACTGGGGAGGTTGTTGGTACTGAATAGGTGACAGGAGTTGTTGAGGGGACTGGAGTTGGTAATGTGGCTCAATTTGGTGAGGTGGCTGAAGTGGGAAGGTGGCTGAAGTTGGGAAGGTGGCTGAAGTTGGGAAGGTGGCTGAAGTTGGGAAGGTGGCTGAAGTTGGGAAGGTGGCTGGTACTGGGGAGGTTGGTGATAGTGGGGAGGTTGCTGTAACTGTGGAGGTGGCTGATAATGAATAGGAGGGGGAGGAGGCACGCTGACTGGAGGGGGTGGAGGTGGAGGAACAACTGGGGTGGATGGAGGATGGGAGAGAACCTGCACTAGAGCAGCGTGGCACGTGTGCATCACAAACATCTGCTGGTCAGCAGATAGCGGATCTATGCGCTCCGCAACCGACCGAAAAAAAACTGTGGTTCGGGGATCCTCTTACCTCTGAACGCACAGTTTCCAGAAGTGTCTTCACCTCACCAACTAGTGAGGTTATCTGATTAACGCCTGCGGTAACTTGCTCAGATAGCAACTTAAGGCAGTTCTGGAAAGATGCGTTCATGTGTAAGAACTCGGGCGCATAGTTACTTTCCTGACCCCTCTGCCGTTGCCGCCCAGTAGCCGCAGATGTACTAGAGGTGGCAGGGGCAGAAGGGTGGGGTAAAGGAAAATCTATCTGTTGACCAGCAGACTCATGCAATGCACTCGGCCACGCTGCTGCAGCGCTGGTTGAGGGGAAAGAGGGCTCACGTGTGGGTGCAGATGGGTCGGGGCGGTCAATGTGTCCCTCGGTGCCGGTCTCCTCAGGGATCGCCTCAGAAGGGCCCAACTCTGCGGGCGCCCGAGTGCTGCTCACCGTGCTGTGGAATAAAGAGAAAAGATACAATTAATAAACTGTATTTAAATGGCCCTGGCTGTGAAAAAAATGTTAGACATACATGTAATTTTTAATATTTACCTTCTGGTGACCATCGTTTCACGCAGGAACGCCAGAGCTCTTGCATACTTATATTTACTCTGGCGTCCTGAAGAACCACTCGGGGCCCGCATTTCTTTGTTGAACTCCTTCTTGAAGCGATCCCTGATAGACCGCCACCGCTTCACAATTCTCTCCCCTGAAACGAGATAGCACAAATTGGTTAGTATTTCATACATACGTGTTTTCAAAACTCCAGTCCTCATGTCACCCATGGGTAATGTTTTCAGTATTTACATAGTGTTGGACCTAATGAAATCCTGAAAACATTACCTCTTGGGGTTCAAGAGGACTCGAGTTGTGGAAACACAGGTTTCAATCCAGCATCCCTACTGAACTGTATATACTTACGCATTTTAGTCTGTGACCGAGCTTCAAGGTCCTCCCAGTATCCAACAAGTTGGTAACAAACTTCATCCCAGAGCCGACGGGTCACTATCTGATCAGAATGGCGGCGGTCCCCCATGTTCCACAGCGGCTCCCGCTCTCTAATCAGATCTATTAATAGATCTATGTCGATCCCCTCCTCTCCGTCTGAGTCGGGAGCACGCTGTGAAGCCTTTAAAAAATATTAAAACAATTAAAAATTTTAATTATTTAAAAACAAAAATAAATTATTTAAAACTAAAAAAAAAAAAAAAAAAAAGATAAAACTTACAGGTTGAAGACCGCCGCGTTCTTCATGTCGACTCTGGGAGGCAGTGGGAGGACCTCTTGAAGCCACAGGTGCGGAAGACTGCAACAAAATTTTAAAAAAATTTTATTATTTTTTTTGGATGTGTTGTGTAGTGAGATATTGTGTTGTAATGATGGATGCAGGAAACTTATGAATTGCGAGCCCACTCCGGGTATCTGTCCACCACGTCCTTCTTCTGGGAGGTCCTCTTGTTCAGATTCCTGTATTGAAAAAAAAAAAAAAAAAATTGTAAAAGAATAAAAAATAATTCACAAAATGATTTTGTAAACATATTTTGTGAAAAATACCGTTAAACGCTGCCGATGAGTGAGAGGGCTCCCAGAAGAACTACTGTCCTGCCGGCCATACTCCATTGCTATCAGAGATGGTCGTCTGTTGTGCATTAAAGAGGAAAATAAAAAAAATTAATACATAGCCACAATCATGCCCCGTGCTGAAAGAAAAAAAATTCTTGTTTGCGGTTATTTGGTATGTGATATTTACCATCTCCTGGATGGCGCCTCTTCCTCTTCTTCTGCCTCAAGTTGTGGTGGTGGTGTCACTGACCGCGGCCTCCTATGCTGTACTCTGCAGTGTAACAAAAATAACAAAAAGGAGAAAAAAAAATGGCTCAAACCATGGACCGGTCTGAAAGACAAAAGTTCTGTTTGCGGTTATTTGGTTTGAGATATTTACCGTCTCCTGGATGGCGCCTGTTCCTCTTCTTCTGCCTCAGGTTGTGTTGGTGGTGTCACTGACCGCGGCCTCCTATGCTGTACTCTGCAGTGTAACAAAAATAACAAAAAGGAGAAAAAAAAATGGCTCAAACCATGGACCGGTCTGAAAGACAAAAGTTCTGTTTGCGGTTATTTGGTTTGAGATATTTACCGTCTCCTGGATGGCGCCTGTTCTTCTTCTACAGCCTCCTGTTGTGGTGGTGATGGTGTGGTTCTACGTGGCCTACGATGCTTTCCTCTGCAGTTTAACAAAAACAAAAATAATAAAAAGTTTAAAAACATGTACCACTATGAAAGACAAAAGTTCTGTTTGCGGTTATTGTGTTTGTTATATTTACCGTCTGATAGATGCGGCCCGGTCACGCTGCTGTCCTCCAGCTCTTACATTTTGTGCTGATGCAGTCGGAGCCTGCTGCCTCTGATGTCCTCTGCTGTGGAAAAAATACAATTCAATTTAATACATGGACACAATCATCATATACATGATACATTGAGCAAATCAATAATCATGATATTTTCACTGCATAGCACAACCCTCATAGCATACATCAATAACAACATAATAGAGAAAATAGGCAACACTGTATAGATAAATAACCATAATTAGTGTTGAGCGATACGATACCGCAAGTATCGGGTATCGGCCGATATTAGCTCTATCGGCCTTTCGATACTTAGTTTCGATATTTTCCATATATCGTATACCGGAATCGGAAGTTCCCATAATTCTTTGAGAGGCAATGTGATTTTAGTCAGCCAATGAGGAATCCTAAGAAGTGTGGGCACATCCTGTACTGCTGCGGTCATGTTAACTAATGGCATGGCTGTGATTGGATGCTGAAATGATGTCAGAATGCACTATAAAAGGCGCCGCCGCCATTTTAGCGTCACTGTGCTGTGAATTCAGTAAGGGACAGAACGCTGCTGTGCTGACTCTGAGGGACAGTTAGAGATTGCGATTTAGTGTACTGTGCTGTAGGCAGGCTAGCACCAACCGCTGTGTAAAGCTTCCTTTTGCCTGCAGTGTTGTTTTAACAGCTCTGCAAGGTGTGTGTGAGTGCAGGTGACGCTGCAGTTTGCTCTGCATGCAACGCTGTCTGTAGGCATCTGCACGTGTCACTCACAGACTCTTTTTTTTTTCTTCAGTGTAATTCTTGCAGCTCCATGCAATTTAACTATTAGTGTGACGCGCTTCCATCCGTATCCAATACATTGGTTGCAAACACTATAGAAGTAGACAAAGGAGTAGCCTTTCACAGATTGTGAACAGTTGTGTTTCAGTGTTCACTTCAGTCTGTGTTTTTTATTTTTTGAGTGCACATCACGCTCCAGTTACTTGTTCAAGCACTGCTGCTTGTACTCTGCTGAGCGTGTCTCAGTGCCTCATCCTTTTCATTTATCTCCAATTGGTTCTGCTCCATTCCATTTAAAATATAATCTATTAGTGTGACGCGCTTCCATCCGTATCCAATACATTGGTTGCAAACACTATAGAAGTAGACAAAGGAGTAGCCTTTCACAGATTGTGAACAGTTGTGTTTCAGTGTTCACTTCAGTCTGTGTTTTTTATTTTTTGAGTGCACATCACGCTCCAGTTACTTGTTCAAGCACTGCTGCTTGTACTCTGCTGAGCGTGTCTCAGTGCCTCATCCTTTTCATTTATCTCCAATTGGTTCTGCTCCATTCCATTTAAAATATAATCTATTAGTGTGACACGCTTCCATCCGTATCCAATACATTGGTTGCAAACACTATAGAAGTAGACAAAGGAGTAGCCTTTCACAGATTGTGAACAGTTGTGTTTCAGTGTTCACTTCAGTCTGTGTTTTTTATTTTTTGAGTGCACATCACGCTCCAGTTACTTGTTCAAGCACTGCTGCTTGTACTCTGCTGAGCGTGTCTCAGTGCCTCATCCTTTTCATTTATCTCCAATTGGTTCTGTTCCATTCCATTTAAAATATAATCTATTAGTGTGACGCGCTTCCATCCGTATCCAATACATTGGTTGCAAACACTATAGAAGTAGACAAAGGAGTAGCCTTTCACAGATTGTGAACAGTTGTGTTTCAGTGTTCACTTCAGTCTGTGTTTTTTATTTTTTGAGTGCACATCACGCTCCAGTTACTTGTTCAAGCACTGCTGCTTGTACTCTGCTGAGCGTGTCTCAGTGCCTCATCCTTTTCATTTATCTCCAATTGGTTCTGCTCCATTCCATTTAAAATATAATCTATTAGTGTGACGCGCTTCCATCCGTATCCAATACATTGGTTGCAAACACTATAGAAGTAGACAAAGGAGTAGCCTTTCACAGATTGTGAACAGTTGTGTTTCAGTGTTCACTTCAGTCTCTGCGTAATAACCACACTTAGGCCTTATAACTTTTCTGACTTTCTTTATCAATCTACCAAGATGAAGAAGTCAGTGAGCAAGGCACGTGGTCGTGGCCGTGGAGTTTCAGCAGGGAGAGGACGTGGGGATTCTGTGGCTGCTGCCGCCCTCAGTGACACAGCATCCACCAGTTTTACCCATGAGCGTTCCTTTATGCGCACTTTGGTAGGAGCTCGGCGTGCCCCCCTGCTGCGGGAAGAACAAATTGAAGCCGTTGTTGGTTGGATGGCAGCCAATGCATCGACTTCAATTCCTTCCACCTCCTCTCAGGAACACAACACTGTTGAGCAACCATCTCTCTGTTCACCGCCTGTCAAATTGCCCAGGCAGTCAGAGAGTTCTGTACAGGAGCCAGCTGAGTCTCTGCTTCTGTTCTCAGAATCTGTTGGCTCGCAAACACGGGCACAGGCAAGCAGCATTCTGCAATTTGAAGAAGAGGGAGTATGCAGTGATGCGCAACAGCTGTGTCTCTCTCAATCTGAAGAGGCGGGTGAGCCAGTGCCGATGGACAGCACACCGCAGAACGCATCTTATGATGATGATGAGACTCAGGTGCCAGGTTTTGTGGAGCATGGTGCTGCCCAGACCATCCAACAGCAGCAGGTGTTGGAAGAGGGTAGTGGAGATGATGAAGTCCGAGACCCAACATGGCGTGAGCAACAGGAAGGTGGTGGGAGCAGCTCTGAGGAAGAGATTGTCCCAACGGTACAAAGAGGAGGGAGAGGTAGGCTGCAGACTCGCTTGCCTGTAGCCTCCAGTTTGGCACCTGTTGGGAGCAGTTCTCTTAGAAATGTCAAAATTGGCGCTCCCATGACTTGCACTGCGTGGTCCTTTTTTGACAGACTTGTAGATGATATTTGCTATGTTCAATGCAAGCTGTGTAAGCAAAAAGTTAAAAGAGGTAAAAATATCAGTAACCTGAATACCACAAATATGTGGAAACATGTACGGACAAAGCACGTAGCTGAGTTACAAAGACACACTGTAGATGTAGGCCAACCTACAGCAGCACCTACATCTTCAGGTCGTGTTCGAGCCTCTACCCCAGCTCACACACACCTGGTTCGGCTTCCTCACAGGATCTCCATGGAAGAACCTCGGTCACTGTTGTCCATAGACAAACTGTTATTCCACCCACAGCAGCAAGTTCACAGTCATCGTCACACTCCCAGAACAAAAAACAGCCATCGGTACCACAGGCATGGGATAAAAGACGGCCATACTCGGCAAACCATCCACGAGCACAGGCTCTGAATGCTGGCATTGCAAAACTCCTGTCCCTTGAAATGCTGTCACTCAGGCTGGTGGAGACTGACAGTTTCAGGAACTTTATGGCATTGGCAGTCCCACAATATAATGTGCCAAGCCGATTTTATTTCAGCAGGCAAGCTGTCCCTGCTCTGCAAAAACATGTCGAGGGAAACATTAAACATGCGCTACTAAACGCCGTCAGTAGCAGGGTCCACCTGACCACCGATGCGTGGACCAGTACCCATGGCCAGGGACGATACCTTTCCCTCACTGCCCATTGGGTCAATGTTGTGGAGCCGGGTACAGATCTTGCCAGTGGCGCTGTACGTGTTCTGCCAACTCCAAGGATTGCAGGAATCCAGTCTGTACACATTGATTCCTCCTCCTACTCCAGTTCCTCAGAATCATCGCTGCACGAGCAGTCACGGTATACCTCCACATGGACCCGTGAACGCTTACCTGTTGCGACCGATATGAGCACAGCCGTGGCCAAACGTCAACAGGCCGTCCTGAAATTAGTTTCCATGGGGAATCGAAGCCACACAGCGCAGGAGCTCTGGGATGCCATCAAGCAGGAGAGGGACGTGTGGTTAAAGTCAGCTAATCTCCAGCCAGGCTTGGTAGTGTGTGACAATGGCCGAAATCTGGTGGCAGCTCTGGGCCTTGGCAACCTCACTCACATACCATGTCTGGCACATGTGCTCAACTTGGTCGTGCAGAGTTTTTTGAGGGACTATCCGGATCTTGATGCACTGCTGCACAAGGTCCGCCTAGAGTGCGCTCACTTGCGACGTTCCAGCATGGCCAGATCGCGCATTGCAGCTCTGCAAGTCAGATTTCGCCTTCCTGAACATCGCATCATATGTGACGTACCCACCAAGTGGAATTCCACGTTACATATGTTGGAGCGGTTGTGTGAGCAGCAGCCAGCAGTAATGGAGTATCAGCTGCAACAGGCGCAATCAACTCGCAATTTGCGCCGTTCACACTTCACCACTACTGAGTGGGCCTCTTTGAAGGACATCTGCCACGTTTTGCGTGCGTTTTATGTCTCAACGCGGATGGCGAGTGCAGATGATGCACTAGTCAGCATGACTGTCCCCCTTATCTGCCTGCTTCAGAAATCACTGAAAGCACTAAAGGAAGAGGTTTTGGAAGAGGTGGAGGATGAGGAGTCACAAATTCAATTACCTTCAGGACAGTCAGCGCAACGTGGTTCCTCACAAAGGGCTGGACAGGGCTCACTTTGTGAGGAGGATGAGGAGGAGGAGGAGTCAATGGAGGAGGAAGAAATCCCTACAGAGGGAGGTACACAACGCTCTAGTCAGTATGTAGAGCGAGGGTGGGGTGATGCAGAGGAGGCAGAGATGACGCCTCTTCCAGAGGACAGCCTTTGTTGGCCAGTTGGGAGTCTGCAGCACATGGTTGATTTCATGCTTCAGTGCCTGAGAAACGACCGCCGCATCGCCCACATTCTCACCACGTCAGATTATTGGGTGTACACCCTCCTAGACCCTCGCTACCGGGACAACTTACAAACCCTCATCACACCGGTGAACCGGGACCGTAAAATGCAGGAGTACCAAGACACACTGGTGCAATCCATACTGTTGTACATTCCAGCCGAGAGAGCTGCTGCTGCTGCTACTGCTTTACAAAGCAGCTCTGTGCGTCGAGGCAGTGTAGACACCTCTACAACAAGAGGGAGCAGAAGCAGCGCCTCTGCACAGGGCAAGAGCTGTATGTTACAAATGTGGAAAAGTTTTGTGACAGCGCCAGCAAGGTCTACACCATCCGAGACGGCTCCAGTCACCAGGAAGAAACGTTTCCGTAAGATGGTGACAGACTACTTGGCTTTCCCTCTAAGTGTACTCCCAGATGCCTCTTCCCCTTTCAAATTTTGGGTCTCTAAGTTGGATACATGGCCAGAGCTTAGCCAGTATGCATTGGAGGTGCTGGCTTGCCCTGCTGCCAGTGTATTATCTGAGCGTGTCTTTAGTGCTGCAGGTGGTGTAGTAACAGACCGTCGCATGCGACTATCCTCAGAGAATGTAGACCAGCTTACTTTTCTGAAAATGAACAAGGCATGGATCTCACCTGAATTTGCCTGTCCGTTTTCAGATTAAATAACTGGCAACGTTTTCCATGTCTCCTGTTATGTTCATCTTTCTACCACCTGAACTCTACTCCCTGGGCTACAACACCGCCATTTGTTGCTCGTAAGTAATTGGCAGGGGTACTGACTCCTGGCCAGCCTGGTTACAGCATGACAGCTGTTTCCTGGCAGTGTGAACGTCAATTATCCTCCAATAAGTTGTGCTGTCGTGTTGCATTCGGGTTAGCCGACTCTATGGTGCCTGCAGTTTAGGTGATTCCTATGTGTGCTGTGGGATATGTAAATAAAGGCGGTTTCCATTGTGACAATAGGACAAGCACCCACTGTAGGACTGTGTGATTCGGTAACTGCGGACGGCTTGCGTCCTGTCAACTTACATTTTCATGGGTGCGTTCTTCTACCCGTCCGGGGTCCAGTACCGTCAACTGGCTCTCCCCAGTGCCTTTGGCCTAGGTGCCTCCATCTCCGTATCCGAGTTCCACCAACGTCTGCTGGTCCTTGGTAGTGCTTTGGAGCACAGGTACCTCCTGCTTAGTAACCGTGTCACAGTAACGTCAGCTGGTACTCGGTTGTGACATTGCCTCTTTTCCTTCTTCTACCCGTCCGGGGTCCAGTACCGTCAACTGGTTCTCCCCAGTGCCTTTGGCCTAGGTGCCTCCATCTCCGTATCCGAGTTCCACCAACGTCTGCTGGTCCTTGGTAGTGCTTTGGAGCACAGGTACCTCCTGCTTAGTAACCGTGTCACAGTAACGTCAGCTGGTACTCGGTTGTGACATTGCCTCTTTTCCTTCTGCTACCCGTACGGGTTCCAGCACAGTCAGCTGGTCCTCGTTACTTCCATTGTCTCTTGCTCCATCTGATACCCGTCAGGGTTCCAGTAACGTCAGCTGTTTCTCGGAAATTAAACGACCTTAAAGACCACCCAGAAGAAGATGACGACAACAAGGACGACGAGCATGAAGCCAACCAGCCTGAACACCATCACAAAGAAAAAATAAAAGATTACCCAGAAGAAGATCACCAACAGGACAAAGAAGGTTAAGACAAACTACAAGATACAGAACAAGAGACAGAAGAACAATAAGCAGAAGATCAAAAAGCAGAAGAACATGAAGTATAAGACCAAAATGAAAAGCAAAATATATGCTCTAAATTCTAAGCAGAAGGAGACTAAGCAGTGTATGGGGGTGAGTCCGTTCCTCCTCGTGGTGCCCCTGGAAAATGCCTGCTGCTGCAGGTTAAACTGAACACGGACAAATACTGTTGTAATTTAAATCTTTTGTGACAGCAAGAACAGAAGGATGAACAATTCATACTTTTACAGATTACAAGTACAGGAATCTCTGTCACAAATAAGAATATGATGAAGAAGATGAAGAGGAAGAAGATGAAGAATTTGAATATGAAGAAGATTAATTAGTTTAATAATAACAATATGAGTAATGTAAACAAAAACATGAATAGCAAGAAGTTTTAAGAAGAAGATTAAGAAGGTGAAGATGAAGAATAATTTGATGAGAAAGATGATGCTGCTGCTGAAGATTATGAAGGAGAAAGTGTGGCACTGGCAAAAGTTAAAAAGGTGAAGAGCATGGAAGTTGTGAAACATACATATTTGCCAAAATAGAAAAAAGGTTAACAACATTGTCAATTTGTTAGTCAATCCAAACGTATTTCCAAAAAAATATATATTAATGCTATTCCAATGCATTGGGTTAAACATGTATGCCTTTATTGTCTCCTCAACCTCCCCCAATACATTCTACATTTAGTTGTTTTCCTTCATGTACAATTAACCAACAAGGCAAGAATGTTTTTTTTTAATGTCGATATTTGGTTCCCATAGACTTACATTGGACTTCCGGTATCGGAATCGGATATCGACGATATTTAGTGATATCGGCGATACCATTCCAATCCGATATTTTTAGATATCGAGCAGTATCGCTCAACACTAACCATAATATAGAAGTATGCAAAAACAGTATATACCAAAACACAACTAGTATACATCAATTCAAAAAGGATATATCTTTTGGCACATTGTATACTACTGTGCCAACACAGTATATATCAAATAACAAAATTGTATACAAGTACCCCAAAACTCAATATTGCAAAACACACATTTATTTAAGTACTAGCCACATAGATTATAATACCCACATTGCATTAAACATTACCCACAAAGATACACAAAAAAATGCAATTGAATGAAATAAGCACACTCAAGTTTTTGACCAATTTTTATTGCACTGCTGGTAGTAATCCTTATGTTGCCTTTAATAGAAAAAAAAAAATGCAGACAAGCAAGCTAATTTAAGTACGCAAATAAATAACATAGCAGTACCCTCAAATTATGAAAGTATACAAAAGCAGAAAATAGCAAAACACACGTTTATTTAAGCAAAACCCACATAGCATATAAGGAAAGAAAATAATAATATAACAATACCCACATTGCATTAAACATTACCCACAAAGATACACAAAAATATTCAATTGAATGAAATAAGCACACACAAGTTTTTGACCAATTTTTATTGCACTGCTGGTAGTAATCCCTATGTTGCCTTTTAAGTCCTAGAATAAAAATCAACAATACAACTGTGTACAAGCAAGCTCATTAAAGTACGACAAAAAAGAACATAGCACTACCCACAAAGTATTCAAGTATATTAAACCATCATACAGCAATACCAAAAATGTATTAAAGTACGCCAAACCAGAATAGAGCAATGCCAACAATGTATAGAAAAATACGCCAAACCAGAATACAGCAATACAAACAATGTATATCCACATTGTATTGAACACAACCCATAAAGTATACAACAATGCAAACACATAAAATACACGCTATACTATCATGGGGTGATATTTACCCTCTGCCATTTTCTCCTGTCTCCTCCGCTCCCACATCTTGGTGGTCCCCAGAATCCATATTGCTGCTGTTTGAAATTTGGAGACGTGGCTCTCTTGCTTCTGTGGCTCTCTTGCTTCTTGTATTGCATGTGGCACAGTGTCCCACAGGCGTGGTCTATATATATGTTTGCTTCTGTCTAGACCAATTAACATTCCCAGACAAAAAAAAAGGATCAGGCCACCGGATCAGTTTTCTGACGGATGCGGCGTCAGAAATGCGGCGCTCATAGACTTTCATTGTACACAAACGCCGGAAGCGCCGGATCCGGCCCTTCCGGCTTTTTGGCCGGAGAAAAAAAAGTTACAAAATGCGTCTTTTCTAGACGCCGGAAACAAACCAGACACCGCATCCGGAAGACAGCGGACAGAACGCAGGTACATGCGGCGCAATCCGGCGCTATATCTTTTCAATGTTAAACACACCGGATACAGCGTGTCCGTTCGCCGCATGCGGTGTTAAAAAAAAAGGCCGGATGGCGCCTGATTCAAAAAGCCTGATGTGTGAAAGTAGCCTTAGTGACAGGCCGGACCTCTGGGGTGAGGGGTCGGGGCATGGACCATCCGTCTGGGGTTAGGGGCCGAGGTGCACTCACCACCTCCTGGTACAGCATCCTGGCCGCGACCGTCCCCCAACCACCAGATCCCTCCGCGGACACAGCTGCGCACTTCGGCTCCTGTCGCTGTAGTTTCGGCTGGGCTTTCATTTCCGGCGTGGGCTCCTCCGGGGCTGTCACTGTCTCCGGTCCCCGATGATACTGATGAACTGGCTCCGTGCGAAGAGGTTCTGGCTCCTGGGGTTGGCGTTAAGGTTCCCGAGGACAATGTTCCAGCTCCCGCAGCCGCCGGCAGCTCTCCTCTGCAGGTACGGGGAAGCAGTCCATCCAAAATTAATCAGCGACCCCCTTCTGTCTTCCGGGTCGGGTCTTTTCCTCCTCCGTCTGTCGCCATCTCCATTCAATGCTGCCAATGCCGCCGCAGCTGCGCAATTGGTTTTCTTCTGGACCCCACCCGTTACAACGTGGGGTCGCTTGCAGCCGCTCTACCCATTTCTCAGCATTCAGTGGTAGAGGGTGAGGTCTCTTTCTTCTCGAGAACAGACCAGGGGGTATCGCCAGGCAGATTTTCACGCCATCGCTGGGGGATCAAGCCCATGAAGGGTGTCATCAAAATTGTCGTTCTCCTTTTTGGCGCCATCTTCCGCATCTTTAGAGCCGCCATTTTTGCTATCACAGTGTCAGTCACATTTTCGGTTTTAGTCATGTCCAGTATATCAGTCACATCCAACATTTCGGTTACATTCCAATATCTTCATCTTTACTCTTTTTGGTCACATCAATAACATCTTCCATGGCATTCCCACTCTGCACAGTTGCAGGATCCTGCCACACTATGCCAAATGTGAGGGGAGCCAGGACCATAGTCATGGCTGACATAGACTGCTCAATCACGCCTGGTCTCCCAACACATTCACACAATGTCCCATTGTAGGTGTACCTGTACCTGTATCTCCATTGTCCGCACCTTCAGGATTTCCTCTGAGTGGTTGAAGACCTTCTCCGTACATTTGCGCACAACTGAAACACAGTCCAATTGCAACTTAAAATGAAGAACTTTACTTTTTCCTTGTCAGTTACAATATCAGCATAGGGTTCCATACAGTCCACATTCTCCACTTTCCCTGCACTGCTTCCTATGGTCTTCAGTACATTCCCAGGTCGTACCGCCTCTTGCGGTAACGCAGCATCCTTCCTGTTCAGACTTACTACGCTTTAGGAGTTCCCTCGTCCGTTTCGCCCCGGATACGAGGGCATCAGCCCATGCAGTTAACTGCCACATTATGGAGCCACATGCGTCCCCATACTGATCTGGCCCAGCTGTAGTCTCTGTTCCACTACTGACCTGTCACACGGCTGCCAAAGCTGTACTTCTGGCCCAGTGGGCCCTGGATGGCTGGGCTCCTTGCTTGCAAACGTTACAGGGCTACTGGGTAGCTCAGGCTCTAAAGCCCACTCAAGCAATCTGGGCACCCTGGCCCCACTGACTCTAACCAGGAAACTATTCCTGCGTTACCCCAGTTAACTCCTCTTACAGTTAACTATATATACTATTGATTATATACTAAGGTGTCATGTACCCCATCGAGTGGACAAACTAAGGTACTACGTTTTCCCTATTTAACACCATTTGTACATTTCACAACATATATTCCTATACACTTAGTAACAACAGTTAAATACAGTACATGTGGTACAGGGCTCTCAGGACAGCAGGCCTACCCTATCCCTCACCCATCTCATCTTAATCTGAGGTTCAATTTCAAAGCTGTAAATGCTGTCCCAGACCCGACACCTCATGCCTAGCTGATTGCTGCCGTGCCATTCTAAAATTTGTACGGTGGGTGAATTGAGGCCACTTTCCTGGTGTCTTCCCTTAATTTGATGTGTTTTGGCAGCTTTTGGGGCCATTAGAAAGTGTTGTGCATGCTTTTGTTTTTGCCTCCCATTGACTCCAATGGTGCTCGGCTATGTTCGGCGAATATTCAACGAATAAATGAGCGAATATTTCAAAATTGGCAATTGTAATCTGAACCAAACATTAAAATATTCGTTCATTTCTAGTTGTAATGATTGAGTCACTAAAAAAGTTCTAGAAGGCCTGGTTGCCTTTCTTGAAAAATATAATATGGGTGACGCGCACGTACCAGGGCTTTGGGGTACTCGGCACCGAGCCCGTTGATGTCTATGGGGGATGTCACGGGTAGCACAGCTCGGTCCGTGCCCTGGGCGCTCACCTGTAATGTGGGATATTTACAGGGGATGATGGAGTGTTCGTATAGTTTGTCGTGACGCCACCTGTAGTATCTGGTCAGGGTGACCAGCGCTGCTATACAAATACTCTGGAAGGGATGGTGTTGGGCAGCTAGATGGTAGGTCTTCTACAGGCAAGACGGTGTCCTTCCAGGGCAGATATAAATATGAGGATGCAGGACAGATGGGGGTCCCTCCGTCAGAGACAATAAGGGAGACACACACAAAAGTCAGTTTGGTACCTTTACTGTAGAAATGGCAGGTACTCCCCGGAGCACGGCAGGGCGAAGGATGCACATCCGGATTCCTCCACTGGTAGGTGTATGGCCTCCTGTCCTCTGTCGTTATATCATAAAGTCCTGACCTGCTTGTAGCTAGGTCTAACTTGGTCTCCGTTCTGTACCTGGCTGACTTGGTGGTGGACCTTCTATCTGGCAGAACAGGGTCTTTTATGGCTGATCAGGCCGACTCCGTTCTCCTGATCCTGCTACGTGTCAACTCTGTGGTACTCCTGGGACTTGTAGTCCTCCAGGAACTCCGGTGTTCTCCTAATAGGTCGTAGAGATCCTTATAGGCTTGGGACCCGGCGTCCGGTATTTCTTGCTGAGGGGAGCTATTAATGCTCACTGATCCCTCCACTTCCACTTGCCTTCGGCCTACCTGGGTCCTATTAAGATCACACACGCTGGCAGTTGGTGTGCTGCCTCTTCGCCGCTCTCTAAGCGTCGGCACGCTTCCTCATGAGCTACGCTTTAGATTCAGCTCTGACTAGGCTAAAGTGATTTCCCTTTTCACTCATACTAACCTCCACTTAAGCTCAAGTTGAACTGACTGAACAGCTCTGCACTAGCTCTCTGAGCTAAACTCCTCTCCTCTGGTGTCCTGAGGAGATCTGAGATCTGTCTCTGTCTGAGGCTGTCTGTATCTCATCTGCGATCTTCTTCTGAGGCAAACTGAAACTAAAACTGGTTTTTATATGCCTAACACAGCTCCCTCTACTGGTCTTTTAGGTAAGCTGAGATGTGTGTGTGTATAGTGACCTCTAGTGGGATCTTCCTTTAGTGCATCCTTCAGGAAGATATGGATTCAGTCACAGCTGGGCTCCACATTCCCCCCTAGTAGAACTCAGCACTCCGGGGCTGAAATACAAAAACAGGTAACAGAACAATAACATATCAGAAAACAATTCTTCCTTTACAGGAGGTAAGGCACTTCTTGAACTGTTGCATTAACGGAACTGATCAATTATATACAATGAGGGATTGAGGAATTGAGCAACCATAAAAGTCCCAGTCTCTTTTGGAAAGGATGCTCAAAATAGGGGTGGAGAAAACAAGTAGAAATAATGTCCATTTCTCTTGTCCCAAGATGAGAAGGGAAATAAATAATGGTATATACAGCATATTATAAGCAAACATATATACATTTATATATAATGACTTTAAACAATTATTTACATTTGCCAAAGGCTAAACTAATCTCTGAACCTAGCAGGGATGTGTCCTTTTGTGCTACGTTCTGATCTGCGTGGTGCAATGACCGGTGAGGTAGCAGTTTCCCTATTTGTTCTATGTGAGAGTGAATTATAGAATTGTCTCAACCTCCCTACTGGGCTGGCAAGCACACTGTAAACTGAGGGAACCGGTGCAACTTCTGCAGGGGATCCTTCTTCCTGAGGTTCAGTTTCTTGGGATTCTGCTTCTTGTGGTTCCACTGGTTGAGGTTCCCGCCGGAACAGGTCCTTCTGGAACTGGCTCTACTGGCACAATTGGTGCAATTGGATTTAGAGATTCTTCTTGCGGTTGATAAAATTGAAGCACAGGAATGATTACAGCTTCTCCAATTCTGGGCCAATCTGCGGGGAAATCTCCCAAGTCTGTATGTATAACTGCTTCATCACTCTCTTCTTGATTGACAACAGGTTCTTCCTCACGAAGCTTTAATGGGTTCGGACACAACTTTAGGTGGTCTCTGGACACAGTTGCAGTCGTTTTTCCTCCATCCTTGCTTATGATGCACGTTTTCTTGTTATCAAACCTTGAACTCTGTA
Source organism: Oophaga sylvatica (assembly GCA_033576555.1). Classification (NCBI taxonomy): domain Eukaryota; kingdom Metazoa; phylum Chordata; class Amphibia; order Anura; family Dendrobatidae; genus Oophaga; species Oophaga sylvatica. The sequence goes on along the minus strand of JARQOD010001932.1, from coordinate 24,559 downwards.
TGATGTAGGGCTCTCTTTCCCACTGATCGTCGAGTTTGTGTAATCTCCTCTTTCTTTTTAGTACGATTTCACCAGGTGCGAAAGGTTCAGCTGGCGCACTTTTATTGTAACGATCTTCTTGCTTATCCCTTACTCGATTAAGACTTTCCTCAACACAGGTCTGTACTTTTCTGTACTGTTCCTGTCTGTTTGTGTCCCAGTCCCCAGTAGTTACATCCGCCTCCGGTTCTACAACTCCAAGCTCTAGATCCATGGGCAGCTTTCCTGGTCTTGCCCGCATGAGATAGGCTGGGGTGCAGTTGGTGGAACTCACCGGTATGTGGTTGTACAGGTCTACCAGGTCAGGTAGCAAGTCTGGCCACCGATTCCTTTCCTCCAGTGGTACAGTTTTCAGTAAGTCAATGACGATGTGATTCATCTTTTCACAAAGTCCATTGGTTTTGGGATGGTACGGTGTAGTTCTTATCTTCTTACACCCCTACAAGTGACAGAACTCTTTGAATAATTCGGCCTCAAAGGCTGGGCCTTGGTCAGTTAGCACTTGCTCCGGATATCCGTGTGGTCTACAGAAATGCGTCTGGAACGTCTTTGCTGCTGTCTCTGCCGTCAGATCTTTGACAGGGGCGACCACCAGGAATCTGGAGTAGTGATCCACCATAGTCAGGGCATAGGAATATCCTGACCGGCTGGGTGACAACTTCACATGGTCCAGGGCCACGATTTTCAAAGGGCGAGTCGTCTGGATGGCTGCAGGGGTGCCTTCTGACTGCTGTTGTCTTTACGTCTGAGGCCACAGGGTCCACAGTTCCGGCACCACTTCTCGATGGAGCTGCGCATCCCTACCCAGTAGAACCGACACTTCAACAGGGTCTCCAGCTTTTTCCAGCCAAAGTGTCCCGCTTGATCGTGGTAGGCTTCTAACACCATCTGGATGTCTACTCTGGGAACTACTATCTGCCAGACCATTTCATGGGTCCTCGAGTTGACGTATCTCCTGCACAGTTTCTCACGGTAGATGAACAACCGGCTTCTCTCATTCCACAGCTGCCTTGCTGGTAGAGGTGCGTCCTTCTCCAAGGAGGAACCTTCCTGTGTTATCAGCTCCTTGATACGGCTGACCACTGGGTCGCTGTACTGAGTCTCTTTCCAGCTGTGGTGAGGTAAAGGATTCAACGTCTTACCACACGATCTCCTGCTGGCTTGTTGCTCGTAGATCACCCCATTCCGGTGAAAGGCAGGTAGTTCAATCTCTTCCAGATCATCCACTTCCTCTTCAGTGTCTGATTCATGAGGCATCCTGGACAGGGCGTCAGCATTGGCATTCTTGCGGCCCGCCCGGTACTTAATTGTGAATTGATAATTTGACAGTCGAGCCATCCATCGCTGTTCCATGGCTCCCAGCTTAGCTGTTTCAAGATGCGTCAAGGGGTTGTTGTCAGTGTAGGCAGTGAACTTGCTGGAGGCCAAATAGTGTTTAAACCTCTCCGTGATGACCCAGACCAGTGCCAGGAACTCCAACTTGAAGCTGCTATAGTTCTCTGGGTTCCTCTCGGTCGGGCGGAGCTTCCTTCTAGCATAGGCGATGACTTTCTCCAGGCCATTTTGCTTCTGACTGAGGACTGCTCCCAAAGTCCCAATCCTTCGTTGCTGGCATCAGTATAAGCAGGAACGGCTGGCTGTAGTCAGGGTAAGCTAGGATCTCATCACCTGTCAGGATCTCCTTCATTTCCTTGAATGCTTCTGCCTGTTCTTTACCCCAATGGAATTGAGAATTTCTGCTTTTGAGGGACTGTCCCATCAGGAGGTCTTGCAGAGGGGCTGCTTTCTTAGTGTAATCTTTTACAAACCTCCGGTAGTATCCTGTCAGTCCTAGGAACTGTCGCACCTCCTTGAGATTTTTCGGCTCCGGCCATTTCTGGATGGCGGTGATCTTCTCAGGGTCTGGCGCTACTCCTTCAGAGCTGACGATATGTCCCAGATACTGTACCTTCTGTTTGAGCAGATGTCACTTTGAAGGTTTCAGTTTCATCCCGTACTTGGACAGTGACTCAAATACCTCCGCCAAATGCTTCAAGTGATCTTCATACGTTTTGGAGTACACTATGACGTCGTCCAGGTACAGCAACACAGTTTCAAAGTTGAGATGCCCCAGGCAGCTCTCCATCACCCTCTGGAACGTGCCAGGGGCACTGCTGAGTCCAAACGCCATTCTGTCAAACTCACAGAGTCCCATCGGGGTGGTGAAAGCCGTCTTCTCCCGATCCTCCTCAGCCACAGCTACTTGCCAGTACCCACTAGTGAGGTCAAGGGTGGAGAAGTAGTTAGCAGTTTTTAGTGCAGCCAAGGATTCCTCAATGCATAGTAATGGGTATGCATCTTTATGTGTAATGCGATTTATTTGTCGGTAATCTACACACATTCGCATGCTTCCATCCTTTTTCCTGACTAATACTAGAGGTGCTGCCCAGGGACTGCAACTATCCCTTATCACCCCTGCTTCCTTCATATCACGCAACATCTCCTTGGCTTTCTGGTAGTGTGCTGGTGGTATAGGCCTGTACCGTTCTTTGATGGGAGGATGATTGCCTGTGGGGATATGATGTTGAACCCCTTTAATTGTCCCAAAGTCGAGCGGGTGTTTGCTGAATACTTGAGCATACTCCTGAACTACTCGTAGTACTCCCTGTTTCTGGTGGGTTGGAGTGGTGTCTGTCCCAACATGGAGCTGCTGACACCAATCCTCCACCTGGGTGGTCGGATCGTTATCCTCCACTGGTTGTGGGGAGGTTAAGGGCTCCGCTGGGTGAATGGAGTTATTATCCACAGCATGTAACTTAGCAACAGTGGCGTAACGTGGTAACTTGACTTCATCTTCTCCCCAGTTGAGAAGACGCACTGGCACCCTCCCATTATGTACCTCCACTACCCCTCTGGCAGTCAAGAGTGTAGGTCTGTGTTCTGAACAATGGGGCTCTACTACTGCTTGGTAGTTCTGTCCTTTCAGACCTATTGCTGCTCTACACCAAATAAGCATTTCACTCATAGGGGGTATCACAATGGGGTTCGGGTCTGTTACCCGTACATTACCAATCTCACCACCGGTCATTTTCACTTGCTGCTGGCACATCACGGTTCGGATCTCCCTCCGGATCTCTCCCTTTTGCCTTGGTCTGGCGATTTCGGCGAGCTGTTGGAGTAAAAACACAACCTCCTCCAAACAGTTACTAATAATGTTAGTGCCTAAGACCACATTCAACCCATTTTCTTCATTAAGTCTTTACTACAAGAAGTCCCTGATTCTTTAGCTCCACTCTCCCCACTTTCACGTCTACATCTTTAGCCCCCCGTAGTTCAAGAGGGAGACCATTAGAGGCGTATACTGTAAAGTCAGGGTTTGGGGGTTGGAGACTGTCACTGGACCAGTACTTGTTGTAGAGAACATCAGGTATAATGGTTACCTGGGATCCAGTGTCCAGCAGGGCAGGGATTGCGATCCCGTCCAGTATGATGGACTGTAATGTATGTGGTACAGTTCATATAGCGTCTTGTGCTTGGGTGCGATGAAAATACTTGAGACACAGGTTGATAAAGAAAGTCTTGTATTGCTTCATACAAATTGGCAAAAATAAACACACAGGTTGCAAACACAGAAGCAGGAGACACAGCAGGCCAGAGTAATCTAAGCTCAGCAATAACTCTCCACAACAGATTCAGATCTTCTTCTCTGTTACCGCAAGTCCATGCAAACGTGAGGCTCTCAAGAGCAGAGTTCAGAGTCCACAAGTGCTTCAGAGTTCCTCAGTAGGAATGGCTGGAGTACAAGGTCCAAGGCTTCAGGAGTCAGAACACAGGTTCACTGCAGGCTAGATTCTGAAGCACTGATTGCTCAGCTGTGGCTGTTTAAGAAGCAAACGGAGAGAATCAGGGCGGGAACATGCAAGCTGGAAAACTCCATTTTGACTGAGGGCAAGATAGCTGCAGCAAAACAGAAAGCAAAATGGCCGACGAACAAACTGAGTTTCAGAAACAGATACACAGAACCTTACATTACTCCCCCCTTAGGGACAACCTCCGGATGACCTCAGACCAGGCTTGTGTGGGTACCTCTGATGAAACTGACGGAGCAAGCGAGGAGCATTAACGTTATTGACTGGCTCCCATGAGTTGTCCTCCACTGGGTAGCCCTGCCATTTAATCAGATATTGTAACTGATTTCTATACAACCTGGAATCTAAAATCCTTTCCACCACAAATTCCTCCTGACCATCGACTAGCACTGGGTCAGGGCAAGGAGAAGAACGTCCAGGAAACGTATTGGGTGTCGCAGCCTTTAGTAGGGATACATGAAAGACAGGGTGGATTCTCATAGTTCTGGGCAATTGAAGACGACAAGCAACGGCACTTATAATTTTACTGATTTTATAGGGTCCAATGTACTTATGTCCCAACTTAGACGATGGAATCCTTAACTTAAGATTTCTGGTTGACAGCCAGACCAGGTCTCCTACCTTAAAAGCTGGTGCAGGTTTACGAAATTTATCTGCTGCCTTCTTGTACCTTTCCTGAGCCGATTCCAGATTCTCCTTTAGAAGATCCATATTCTTCTGTAAAGTCGTGACTCTTTCAGCCACTGCTGGCAAAGGCGTCTCTATGGGAAATCGTGGTAGAATGTTAGGATGATAACCTAGATTAGAGTAAAAAGGAGACTGTTTAGTGGAGGCACTCTGAGAGTTGTTGTAAGAGAACTCAGCCAATGGAAGTAGATCCACCCAATCATCCTGTAGGTGGCAGATAAAGCAGCGGAGATACTGCTCCAGGGTTTGATTGGTTCGTTCGGTTTGTCCATTAGTCTGGGGATGAAAAGCAGAAGAAAGGTTTACTTTAATGTCCAATGCTGCACAGAAATTTTGCCAAAACCTAGAAGTGAATTGCACCCCTCGATCCGAAATAACCTCATCCGGTACTCCATGTAAGCGAAACACATCTTTAATCATCAAATCTGATGTCTATTTTGCAGTGGGTAAGCCGACACAAGGGATAAAATGAGCTGCCTTTGTTAGACGGTCAACCACCACTAGAATAGTGTTCTTCCCTTGAGAGGTTGGTAATTCCACAATGAAGTCCATAGAAATGGATCCCCACGGGCGGGACGGGTGGGAAGAGGCTGTAACAGACCAGTTGGTGAAGAGCGAGGTGTTTTGCATCTTGCACAAACCTCACACGAAGTGACATAGTCCAAAACATCCTTCCTACAAGTGGGCCACCAAAAGAAACGAGAAAGAAATTCCTGTGTCTTTAGAATTCCTCTATGCCCGGCTATTTTGGAATCGTGAATGAGTTGCAATACTCTCAATCTGACTGTTTCAGGTATATACAGACGTTGTCCCAGAATCCACACACCATTCTTAAAGACAAGACTTACGTCCCTTGGGGGTTGAGCCAAAAAAGAATCCGCATGGTATGCTTCCTTGATGTCTTTAATTAGGTCTTGATGATGAATCACTCCTAGGAATCTAGAGTCAGGAAGAATAGTCTTAGGAGGAGTAATTGGACGTGTCTCTGCTGAGTAAATCCTAGAGAGTGCATCAGCCTTTCCATTGCGCGATCCTGGTCTATAAGAAATAATAAAATTAAATTGGTTTAAGAAAAGATTCCAGCGAGCCTGGCGAGGAGTCAGGCACTTAGCCGACCTGATAAACTCAAGATTACGATGGTCTGTCAGAACGACTATTTGCTGTGCAGCTCCTTGAAGAAGGTGTCTCCATTCTTTGAAGGCGGCAATAATGGCCAACAAACTCTCTATTGCCCACATCGTAGTTCTTCTCAGCCGAAGACAACTGCTGGGAAAAGAAGGCACAGGGATGCAAGACATTCTTCTCACCTGTTCTCTGAGAGAGTATAGCTCCCACGGCACAGTCTGAAGCATCCACCTCTATTATGAAGGCAAGCTCTGGGTTGGGATGTACTAGGATAGGTGCAGTGGTAAATTTATCTTTTAGACGGGAAAATGCTTCCTGGGCTTGGGGAGTCCAGGAGAACTTAGACTCTTTCCGGGTAAGTTGGGTGATAGGTGACACTACCTCAGAGAAATTTCTAATGAAACGTCTATAGAAGTTTGCAAACCCGATGAAGCGCTGTACCTCTTCACATTTCTAGGACTTGGCCAATCATTGATGGCTTGGGTTTTACTTCCATCCATACTAATTCCTTGTGTAGACAGTACATACCCCAGAAATTGAATTTCGGTCTTATGGAATTCACACTTTTCAAGCTTGATGTAAAGATGATTTTGTCTTAGACGTTCCAAGACCATTCTCACATGTCCATGATGTTCCTCTGTGGAGTTAGAAAAAATTAAAATATCATCCAAATAAATTACCACGAATGTATCAGGAGATCCTGAAGATGTCATTCACCAAGTGTTGGAAAGTGGCTGGGGCGGTACTCAGACCAAAAGGCATAACTAGATATTCAAAGTGTCCATAGCGTGACCTGAATGCAGTCTTCCATTCATCCCCAGGTCTAATACGGACTAAGTTATAGGCCCACGAAGATCTAGTTTAGAAAAAATTTTGGCATGTCGCACTCTCTCCAATAACTCAGGGATTAAAGGCAATGGATAACGGTTTCTAATAGTAACCTTATTGAGTTCCCTATAGTCTACGCATGGTCTCAGGGATCCATCTTTCTTCTTTACAAAGAATATGGGTGCCCCTGCAGGAGATGAAGAGGGGCGTATGAAGCCCTTGGCTAGATTTTCGTCTATGTACTCTTTTAAAGCCTTCAGCTCGGGCCCCGCCAGGGGGTAGATCTTACCAAAAGGTATCTCTGCTCCAGGCAATAATTCAATTGGACAATCATATGGACGGTGAGGAGGAAGCTGGTCAGCGTTCTTCTTGTCACATAAATCCACATAGTCCTGGTATACAGCTGGTAGTTCAGGGACTGACATGGTTCCTTTAGGAACAGAGCAAGCTGAAATTTTTGGACTCATCTGTTTCTCTGGAAAGTGTAATTCCTTGGTCTCCCAGTTAATGGTAGGATTCTGAGCCTGCAGCCATGGTAGCCCTAGAATAATGGGAAAGTGAGGAGAAGAGATAAGCATAAAGGACAGTTTCTCTTGATGATCTTTACCCATAAGAACCTTTAAAGGCTCTGTTTCCTGATCCACTGGTCCAGAGGTCAGCAGGGAGCCATCCACAGTTTCCATCTGTACTGGAGTAGCCTTCTTCACTGAACGTATTCCCTGTTTCAGAGCAAAGGAGACATCCATAAAATTTCCACTTGCACCTGAGTCGATCATAGCAGAGCTAGACACCCAGGCTGAGTCAACCCAGAGTTTGATGGAAAGAAAACAGTGAGAATTGTTTTTTTTACAACTCAGCTGGGACACCGCTGAGGAAACTTGAAAGATGGCAGCATTTACACAGTCAACGTCCTCAGAGGTAACGGAGTTTAAGTCCGAGAAATCAAGATCTGTTGCTGCAGATCTCTCTGGAGCCTGAGGCTCGGACCTGACAGATCCCCTCTCGCAACACTCACAATGAATGAGTGCTGCAGTAGTCTTGCGAGAACGGCTGGGCAGTTAATAATAAAGTGCCCTGACTTACCACAATAAAAACATAGATTCTCCTTAAAACGATGTTCCTTGCGTGCATCACTAACCCGTCGTAGTAAAGAGTCTACCTGCATGGGTTCAGGTTCAGGTTCCGTGTAATCCTATTCAAAGGTTCCTTAGCTGGAGAGGAAGGTAGGAAAAGGTTAGTACGATTGCTTTCGAACCATCTCTCTTGCCTGCGTTCAGTTAAACGAGTATCAATACGGATGCAGTAGTTAATAAAGTCACCTAACGCAGTGGGAGGGTCGGCACGAGCAAGTTCATCCTTAATCAGTGGGGATAACCCCTTTCGAAAAATAGATTTTTTGGCGGAATTGTCCCAGGTGGTATCAAGGGCCCATCTCCTGAAATCCAAGGCATATTCAGCTACCGAGTGCTTACCTTGGCGCAAAGCTAACATGGCTGCTTCAGCTGTTGCACCTCGATTGGGGTCATCAAACACCTGCCCCATGGCTGAAATAAAATCATCAAGGTGATTCAAACAATCATCCTCAGTCTCAATCAGAGGGTTTGCCCACATCAAAGCCTTGTTGGTAAGCAACATAATTATAGTAAGCACCTTAGATCGTTCAGTAGGAAATTGTGAAGCATGTGCAGAAAAAAAAAGATTGCATTGATTAACAAATCCCCTGAATTTTTCACGTTCACCACCAAAACGAAAAGGGGGCAACTTGGGAATCCCAGAACTCGGGGCCACGGCAGGAGCCTGGACTCGCCCCTCCAGAACCTCAATCCTGGCTCGCAAATCCTGGGTAGTCTGTCCAACCACTTGCAAATTGTGATTATTTAGGTCCTGAAGATTTGTAAAACGGGTCTTTATATTCTGCAAATCTGCAAGGATATTATCAGTCACTCCGCAAAGTTCCTTTATGCGGGCCTCCATTTTCCAGATCTTTTAAGACAGGATACTGGAAGAAGAGGAGAAAAAAAAAAAAACAATAGTGTTCACCTGTGGCAACACTGAAGAAAGAAAAAACTTTAAGGGAACTGCTCACCTGGAATGGTTGTGAGAAGTCACAACCACTATCATCACAGAAAGCTTTCAACCAGACATCTGATATCCAGAGTTTCAGCAGACAAAAAGAGAAGAGAAAAAAAAAAAAAAAACAATAGTGTTTACCTGTGATAACACTGCAGAAAAAAAAAAACTTAAGGGAATTGCTCACCTGGAATGGTTGTGAGAAGTCACAACCACTGTCATCACAGAAAGTACAACCGGACATCCGATATCCACAGTACGCAAGCTTCAGACCACAGACATAACGTTTGGCTTCAGAATCTTGTAATGTATGTGGTACAGTTCATATAGCGTCTTGTGCTTGGGTGCGATGAAAATACTTGAGACACAGGTTGATAAAGAAAGTCTTGTATTGCTTCATACAAATTGGCAAAAATAAACACACAGGTTGCAAACACAGAAGCAGGAGACACAGCAGGCCAGAGTAATCTAAGCTCAGCAATAACTCTCCACAACAGATTCAGATCTTCTTCTCTGTTACCGCAAGTCCATGCAAACGTGAGGCTCTCAAGAGCAGAGTTCAGAGTCCACAAGTGCTTCAGAGTTCCTCAGTAGGAATGGCTGGAGTACAAGGTCCAAGGCTTCAGGAGTCAGAACACAGGTTCACTGCAGGCTAGATTCTGAAGCACTGATTGCTCAGCTGTGGCTGTTTAAGAAGCAAACGGAGAGAATCAGGGCGGGAACATGCAAGCTGGAAAACTCCATTTTGACTGAGGGCAAGATAGCTGCAGCAAAACAGAAAGCAAAATGGCCGACGAACAAACTGAGTTTCAGAAACAGATACACAGAACCTTACATGGACAGGTATGGTCTTCCTCCCACAAACCTGCGGTTCCAGTCTGAGGGGCCTGAGGAGTCTATTCCTGGGGGTTGGCCCTCGGACCCAGGACTTGCTCGTTTAAAGGACACAGACGTGCTGGGTGACCTTCCCTGTGGCAGGGTAGCAGATGATCTCTCGGCGAGGATGATGCTGGTCGCAGGTCCTTCCTGGGGGTGGCGTTGTCCTCCTCCGGTGGGGCGACGTCCTCCCTCTCCTCCGGCGCATCCAAGGAACATCCTCCGGGCAGTCAGCCAGCAAGATCTTTCCTTCTTCCTTCGTCGACAGTTGCAGGGCACTCATTACAGTGGACAGGTTTTTGGTCAGCTGGCGCACTTCTGAGCACAGACAGTCCAGCTCAGTATGGGGCGTCTCCTGCATTTTGGCTTCCGCAACCAGCGGGGAAAAGGTGGATGCTGTTGGCTATAGGGTGGTTTCACTCGGGTGACACTGGGTTGCCATCTCGGGTGTTTCCAGAGGTCGCAGTCCTTTTATAGCCATATCCTTAAGGGCATCAAAGGTAGCATCAGGATGATCCAAGGACCATCAGTGCACAGTCCTGCCTTCCGCTTGGGACCTCAATCCCCGCACAAATTGTTCTTTTAACATTTTATTTTCGTCGGTGACACTTATAGGGTTAACCTGTTTAAGAGCTCGCAGGGCCCCTTGTAGCCGGCAAGCATAGTCTCTAATACTGTCATTTGATTTCTGGGAACATTGATAAAACATCATCCGGAGATCTGTTTCAGTGCGGTCCTCAAAGATAGACTGTAGCTTTAAGAAAATTGCATGCACTGACTCCTGGTCTGCAGCTGTCCAAGTCTCTACCTCCCTCTCAGCAGCACCAGTTAACTGTCCCACTACCACTGCAGCTCTTTGCTTTTCTGTCATAGGGTACATGTCCATTATGCTGCATATTTTTCGCTTGAACCCTGACAGGGTGTCTGGCTGGCCGCTGTACTGAGGGAGCCACTTCGCTCCAGGCATGTATGGCAGCGTTAGCGGTACTATTGGGACCACAGGACCAGGTGAGGGGCCTGGATTTCTATCCTGCGCTGCAGCGGCAAGTGGTAAGTCATTGGGGTTGTCGGCCTGGGCCGCGCTGTCGGCTTGCTGCTGCGACATATCTGCGCCCCCCTAGTTAATTGTGGCCTACCTTTTCTGAAGGCTGCAGCTCCGCAGGCACAGCGGTGGAGAAAGGACCTGTGTCGCTGGCGCTCTGACGTCAGAGCGTTCACTGGAGCTCTCCACAGGACCTGCCGCCGCGTCAGCGTTGGGGGCGTGTTCAGGACTCAGCGCGCTTTTGCAGGTACGCCACTAGTTTTCGCGCCGGGACGCTATAAATGGCGGCAAATGGGGGAAATCTTCACCACTATACACAACAGTATTTTGCAAGGCACACAGTACCCGGTGGCAACGGGCACAAATTACTCCGTTGCTGCAGGCACGAGATCCTGTTTGTGACGCCAAGTTAAAGATGACGCGCACGTACCAGGGCTTTGGGGTACTCGGCACCGAGCCCGTTGATGTCTATGGGGGATGTCACGGGTAGCACAGCTCGGTCCCTGCCCTGGGCGCTCACCGTAATGTGGGATATTTACAGGGGATGATGGAGTGTTCGTATAGTTTGTCGTGACGCCACCTGTAGTATCTGGTCAGGGTGACCAGCGCTGCTATACAAATACTCTGAAAGGGATGGTGTTGGGCAGCTAGATGGTAGGTCTTCTACAGGCAAGACGGTGTCCTTCTAGGGCAGATATAAATATGAGGATGCAGGACAGATGGGGGTCCCTCCGTCAGAGACAATAAGGGAGACACACACAAAAGTCAGTTTGGTACCTTTACTGTAGAAATGGCAGGTACTCCCCGGAGCCCGGCAGGGCGAGGTATGCACATCCGGATTCCTCCACTGGTAGGTGTATGGCCTCCTGTCCTCTGTCGTTATATCATAAAGTCCTGACCTGCTTGTAGCTAGGTCTAACTTGGTCTCCGTTCTGTACCTGGCTGACTTGGTGGTGGACCTTCTATCTGGCAGAACAGGGTCTTTTATGGCTGATCAGGCCGACTCCGTTCTCCTGATCCTGCTACGTGTCAACTCTGTGGTACTCCTGGGACTTGTAGTCCTCCAGGAACTCCGGTGTTCTTCTAATAGGTCGTAGAGATCCTTATAGGCTCGGGACCCGGCGTCCGGTATTTCTTGCTGAGGGGAGCTATTAATGCTCACTGATCCCTCCACTTCCACTTGCCTTCGGCCTACCTGGGTCCTATTAAGATCACACACGCTGGCAGTTGGTGTGCTGCCTCTTCGCCGCTCTCTAAGCGTCGGCACGATTCCTCATGAGCTACGCTTCAGATTCAGCTCTGACTAGGCTAAAGTGATTTCCCTTTTCACTCGTACTAGCCTCCACTTAAGCTCAAGTTGAACTGACTGAACAGCTATGCACTAGCTCTCTGAGCTAAACTCCTCTCCTCTGGTGTCCTGAGGAGAGCTGAGATCTGTCTCTGTCTGAGGCTGTCTGTATCTCATCTGCGATCTTCTTCTTCTGAGGCAAACTGAAACTAAAACTGTTTTTTATATGCCTAACACAGCTCCCTCTACTGGTCTTTAAGGTAAGCTGAGATGTGTGTGTGTATAGTGACCTCTAGTGGGATCTTCCTTTAGTGCATCCTTCAGGAAGATATGGATCCAGTCACAGCTGGGCTCCACATGGGCAACAAACAGTATTACTACTACACAACTGTAATTAATGAGACCTGGTAACTTCTGACATTTTACTGTCTGTATCTGACTGGTTTCCCATAATTATCATTTATGGATTGGATCCCATTTTCCAGCCTGCAGCATGTGATGAATCTCTAAACCAGTCTGACCAATAAGGCAAGATGTCCCGTCTGTTGTGTGTAAATCCAAGCGCACAAGCTTCCCATCATTACATGAAATAATTATAATTATAGTCACAGGGTCCTGTACACAATCCTACAGCTTCAAGCAATAACAGACATCAATTTTTCTGGGGATTTTCCAGCAGAGAATTCACAATTGTGAAATCCATGGTGTTTTACATGAAGAAACAGCAAGAATTACATCAACAGCGCCACATCAACTATCCACAATACTGCGACTGCTATACACAACAAATCTACCGTCCAGAAAATCTGCTCCATATCAAACGAGTGTGGACTAGGGTTGAGCATTCCGATACTGCAAATATCGGGTATCGGCCGATATTGGCTGTATCGGAATTCCGATTCCGAGTTCCGATATTTTCGTCATATCGGATACCGGAATCGGGATTGTCACTGTCACTGTCAGTGTCCGTCGGTCGGGTCTGTCAGGAGTCAGCGGCACTTACCTGGCAGAAGATCTCCGGCGGTCACGGGCTGGACTGCTTCATGGCCGCAATCTTCTTTCCCCGGCGGGCACATGCAGTTTCTCGCGATAACTGCAGTGACTGCTGGGTAATCCCGGCCGTAAAGCAGTCAGTCCGATGACGTCACCGCCGGGGAAGCAGGTAATCAGCTGTGCTGCGTTGCGATGACAGGCTCTGCCTGTCATTGCGATGTAGCAGAGCTGGATCGTCGTGGGACTGTCGTTATGGACTGCGTCGGACAGGTGGTATACTGTTGGTTTGTTTTTTTTTCTTTTTTTACAGGAGATCGATGGCGTCGCAGGAATGAGAGTATAATAAAATTAATGAAAACTGTGTTGTCTCTTTTATTTCATTAAAAGACTTTTTTCTTGCTGTGTCTTTTTTTTAAACATTTAAAAACTTTGGGATTAATAATGGATCGGTGTCTTATTGACGCCTCTCCATTATTAACCGGGCTTATTGTCACCGTGCAATCAACGGTGACATTAACCCCTTATTACCCCGCTTGCCACCGCTACAGGGCAAGTGGGAAGAGCCGGGTAAAGTGCCACAATTGGCACATCTTTTGATGCGCCAAATGTGGGGCTGCTGTAGCCTGGTATTATCAGGCTGTTGAGGGCCAAAATCCTTGACAGTCTTTTAATACCAGGCCGCAGCAGTCTGCATTTTACTTGGCTGGTTAACAAAAATAGGGGGGATCCCCACGCCATTTTTTTTTCGAGGGGATCCCCTATTTTTGTTAATCAGCCAAGATATGCAGACTGCTGTGGCCTGGTATTATCAGGCTGGCAAGGTCCATGGATCTTGGCTCCTTAACAGCCTGAAAATCCAGGCCTCAGCGGTCTGCTTCATCTGGCTGGTTAACAAAAATAGGGGGGACCCCACGCCAATTTTTTTCGAGGGGATCCCCTATTTTTGTTAATCAGCCAAGATATGCAGACTGCTGTGGCCTGGTATTATCAGGCTGGCAAGGTCCATGGATCTTGGCTCTTTAACAGCCTGAAAATCCAGGCCTCAGCGGTCTGCTTCATCTGGCTGGTTAACAAAAATAGGGGGGACCCCACGCCAATTTTTTTCGAGGGGATCCCCTATTTTTGTTAATCAGCCAAGATATGCAGACTGCTGTGGCCTGGTATTATCAGGCTGGCAAGGTCCATGGATCTTGGCTCCTTAACAGCCTGAAAATCCAGGCCTCAGCGGTCTGCTTCATCTGGCTGGTTAACAAAAATAGGGGGGACCCCACGCCAATTTTTTTCGAGGGGATCCCCTATTTTTGTTAATCAGCCAAGATATGCAGACTGCTGTGGCCTGGTATTATCAGGCTGGCAAGGTCCATGGATCTTGGCTCCTTAACAGCCTGAAAATCCAGGCCTCAGCGGTCTGCTTCATCTGGCTGGTTAACAAAAATAGGGGGGACCCCACGCCATTTTTTTTTCGAAGGGAACCCTATTTTTGTTAATCAGTTCCCTCTGACGTCACTGATTGTGTCCCTGGCTGACCTGAAGTGAAAGTGGAAGGCAATCAATTAAGCTTTCCACTTAAGGGCCCGTCTCACATAGCGATATCGCTACCGAGATCGCTGCTGAGTCACTAGTTTTGTGACGCAGCAGTGAGCTCACCAGCGATATCGCTGTGTGTGACATTCAGCGACGATCAGCCCCCCTGCTGGGTATCGCTGATCGTCGCTGAAATGTCAGGACCTTTTTTGATCGCTGGTTTCCCTCTGACAGGCACGCATCGCTGCGTGTGACAGGCGGGAGACCAGCGATCCGCTGGTAACCAAGGTACACAGCGGGTTTTCAGGCGCGGGGCTGTGCCTAGAAACCCGCTGTGTACCTTGGATACCAGCGCCCTGATGCAGGGAGCTGGTATCCAAGGTACACAGCGGGTTTCCAAGCGCTGCGCGGTGCCTGGAAACCCGCTGTGTACCTTGGTTACCAGCGGATCGCTGGTCTCCCGCCTGTCACACGCAGCGATGCGTGCCTGTCAGAGGGAAACCAGCGATCAAAAAAAGGTCCTGACATTTCTGCGACGATCAGCGATACCCGGCAGGGGGGCTGATCGTCGCTGAATGTCACACACAGCGATATCGCTGGTGAGCTCGCTGCTGCGTCACAAAACTAGTGACTCAGCAGCGATCTCGGTAGCGATATCGCTATGTGAGACGGGCCCTTAAGCGATGTTACCCGCAGTGTCGCTGTCCCAGATCGCTGCCTGAGCTGCCTGTTTGGCAGCTCAGCAGCGATCATGTAGCGATACACCAGCGATCCTGACAAGTGCATATCGTTGTCGGGATCGCTGGTGTATCGTTATGTGACACCCAGCCTTTACTCTCCTGTCAGGCAGGAGAGGAACTCATTCATTTGGAGTTTACTGTGAGGCTGCAGCATTAGCTGCGGTCCCTGCAGTAAACATTAACCCTTTCTGAAGGATTACACCATGGGACCTGACTGTGCATGGGATAGGTAAGAATAATTTTGCTTTTTTATTTTATTTTTATTACAGGAAATGGTTTTTGCAGTAAAATAAAAGATGGTCAAAAACATGTGTCTTTATTTCATTAAAATGATTTTTAATTAAAGTGTGTGTTTTATTTTTATTTCATGCAATAGGATTAATAATTGATAGTTGTCTAATTGACAGCTCTCAATTATTAACCTGGCTTAAGGTCACCTTTCAATAGCAAGGTGGCTTTAACCCCATATTAACCCATTCGCCACCGCTACAGGGCAATGGGAATAGACGGGCAAAGTGCCAGAAAGGGCGAATCTAATTATAGATTTGTCTTTCCTGGGGTGTCTGGGGGCAGATGTTAGTAGCCGGGGGGGACCAAAAATAATGGTCCCTCTCTGGGCTATTATTATCTGCCCCACTCACTGGCTTTGTCTGTCTGGTTGCGAAAATAGGGCGGGAGCCCACGCATTTTTTTTCAGCAATTTTACACCTCATAATATATATATACATGTCATTGAATTTGTGACACATATATATATATATTTATATTTGTAGTTCATACACTTCTACATAGTATAATAGCCGCTAATTCAATTGCTGGCTTTTGTGAAAATGCAGAACCCGACATGAAATGACACTTGGTGTACATAGGGTTAACCATGTCCTTTGCTATCTGATTTGCACAAACAATTACATCAGTCTATGTGTGCAAAATTTCACACCTGTAGGGGTTAATTAAAGGTGTAAATTCGTAGCAAAAAAGTCCGTTTTTTTTACAACGAATTTACACCTTTAATTAACCCTACAGGTGTGAAATTTTGCACACATAGACTGATTTAATTGTTTGTGCAAATCAGATAGCAAACGACATGAAAAGACATGGTTAACCCTATGTACACCAAGTGTCATTTCATGTCGGGTGCTTCTGTCTTTTCACAGAAGCCGGCTTTACCCGGCAATTGAATCAGAGGATATTTTACTATGTAGAAGTGTATAAACTATACATATATGTATATATATATGTCACAATGACATGTATATATATATATATATATATATATATATATGTATTCTATGTGTGTATATTTAGTGTTTACAAGGAAAGAATGGGGTTTTTTTAGTTACGATATTTTGTTCCCATAGACTTACATGGGACTTCCGGTATCGGTATCGGGTATCGCCGATATTTTAATGGTATCGGCGATACCATTCCGATTCCGATACTTTTGGATATCGGAAAGTATCGCTCAACTCTAGTGTGGACGTGTCATATGTCAGACATTGCAACAGCCATCAGCTGTTTTCAGCTTGTAATGGTGCCAGCAGGAAGAAACTTGGAGTGTTAATGCTCTGGCACACACAGATACTGTGTGGTGTTGGTCCCTGCAGTGACAGTGTATAAAGGGCTGGGGCTGAGAAGTGATTACTGCCAATCACTGTAGGGCAGGGGTGGAGGATGGTAATTGAGTGGGCGGATTGGCGCTCGGATGCCCCCTTATTTTATATAGTGTGAGGCAGTGATGGGTGTTATATGCGAGGGTTGCTATGTGTCCCCCAGGATGCGCATAGAAATGTATTGAGGCCGCTGGAGTGCATTGCAGTCACAGATATAGCTGTGATTGCAGTGCAAAATAAAAGTAAGTTTGGTTTTGAGCAAGCTATTTGCCCAGGCAGATTTAAGAAAACCGGTATGGGTGTTCAGTGTGTCAGTCTTGGTTTGAAAACTTGCAGAGCTGGTGGCTCTACAAACCTTCAGCCTGTGTGAAGTAACAAGGAGCAGTGGAGCCAAAAGTCCTGGCACCCTCAGCGTGACACGGAGGTGCTGTCACCTGTGTGGCCCAGCTGTGCTTGGTACACATGTTCCCTGGAGAATGCACAGAAAGGTAATCACAAATATCTGATAAGCACACACTTGACATTTTTCATGGTTCCACCAGAGGGAGCCCTTGAGACAGCAGTGAGATAAAAGACAATCTAGCTGAAAGTTAGGGGTCATTGGTGTTACCTCAGGAGGAGCAGACACGACATCTCTGTACGGAGTTACTTCAGGAGAAGCTGACATCTACTGCTGCCTGTGCCCGGGAACGTTCCAGAGAGTGATGGAGAGCTGCCTGGGACATCTCAACTTTGAAACCGTGTTGCTGTACCTGGACGACGTAATTGTGTGCTCCAAGACGTATGAGGATCATCTGAAGCACCTGGCAGAGGTATTCGAGTCCCTGTCCAAGTACGGGATGAAACTGAAGCCTTCAAAGTGCCATCTGCTCAAACAAAAGGTACAGTACTTGGGACATATTGTCAGCTCAGAAGGAATAGCGCCGGACCCCGAGAAGGTCACTGCCATCCAGAAATGGCCAGAACCAAGGAATCTCAAGGAGGTGCGTCAGTTCCTGGGACTGACAGGTTACTACCGGAGGTATGTAAAAGACTACACCAAGAAAGCAGCGCCTCTGCAGGACCTCCTGGTAGGACAACCCCTCAAGAGCAGAAATCCTCCATTCCACTGGGGTAAAGAACAAGCTGAGGCGTTCAAGGATGAGGAGATCTGAAGGCGATGAGTCTACCTATCCTGACTACAGCCAGCCGTTCCTGCTGTATACTGATGCCAGCAATGAAGGATTGGGAGCTGTCCTCAGTCAGAAGCAAAATGGCCAAGAAAAAGTCATCGCATATACAAGCAGGAAGCTCCGGCCGACCGAGAGAAACCCAGAGAACTATAGCAGCTTCAAGTTGGAGTTCCTGGCGCTGGTCTGGGCCATTACAGAAAGATTCAAGCATTACCTAGCCTCCAGCAAGTTCACTGCTTACACAGACAATAACCCCTTGACACATCTTGAAACAGCCAAGCTGGGAGCCATGGAGCAACGTTGGATGGCTCGGCTGTCGAACTATCAATTTACCATCAAGTACAGGGGGGCCGTAAGAACGCCAACGCTGATGCCTTGTCCAGAATGCCGCATGAATCTGACATGGAAGAGGAACTGGATGACCTGGAAGAGATTGAGCTACCTGCATTCCACAGAAATGGGATAATCCACGAACAACGAGCCTACAGGAGGCAGCGTGGTAAGACGTTAAACCCTTTACCTCACCACAGCTGGAAGGAGACCCAGAACAGTGACCCGGTTGTCAGCCACATCAAGGAACTGATAACTCAGGAAGGTTCCTCCTTGGAGAAGGATGCGTCTCAACAAGCGAAGCAGCTGTGGAACGAGAGAAGCCGGCTGTTCATCTACCGAGAGAAGCTGTGCCGAAGGTACGTCAACCCCAGAACCCATGAGATGGTATGGCAGATAGTAGTGCCAAGAACAGACATCCAGATGGTGTTGGAAGCCTACCACGATCGAGCGGGGCACTTTGGCTGGAAGAAGCTGGAAACCCTGCTGAAGTGTCGTTTCTACTGGGTGGGAATGCGAAGTTCCATCGAGAAATGGTGTAAAAACTGTGCGTCCTGTAGCCTCCGAAGAAAAGACTACAGCAGCCAGAAAGCACCCCTGCAACCCATCAAGACGACTCGTCCCTTGGAGATCGTGGCATTGGACCATGTCAAGTTGTCACCCAGCAGGTCAGGATACTCATATGCCCCGACAATGGTGGATCACTACTCCAGGTTCCTGGTGGTCGCCCCTGTCAAAGATCTGACAGCTGAAACAGCAGCAAAGACGTTTCAGGCGTGTTTCTGCAGACCCCATGGATATCCAGAGCAAGTGTTAACTGATCAAGGTCCTGCATTTGAAGCCGAACTGTTTAAGGAATTCTGTCACTTGTACGGGTGTAAGAAGATAAGAACCACACCGTACCACCCCCAAACCAATGGTCTCTGTGAGAAGATGAATCACATAGTCATTGATCTGCTGAAGACGGTACCACTTGAGGAGAGAAATCGGTGGCCAGACCTACTACCTGACCTGGTAGATCTGTACAATCACATACCGGTGAGTTCCACCAACTGCACTCCAGCCTACCTTATGCGAGCAAGACCAGGAAAGCTGCCCATGGATTTGGAACTTGGTGTTGTAGAACCAGAAGCTGATGTTACTACTGAAGATTGGGACACAAACAGACAGGAACAGTACAGGAGAGTACAAGCCTGTGTGGAAGATAGTCTCAATAAAGTAAGGGAAAAGCAAGAGCAGAACTACAACAAAAGTGCGCCAGCTAAACCTTTTATGCCTGGAGAAATTGTGTTAAAAAGAAAAAGAAGAATGCACAAATTGGACGATCAGTGGGAACAAGAGCCATATGTCGTGCAAAATTAAAAATTTGACAACAGGAAAACCTGTACCATTAGCAAAGATGGAGGAAAGACGACCGCCACGGTATCCAGAGACCACCTAAAACTGTGTCCAGACATGTTAAAACTTCACGTGGAAGAACTTGTTATGGAAAAAGAGAAATCAGGTGAAGTCATACACACGGACCTAGGAGATTTTCCTGCAGATTGGCCTTGTATCGGGGATGCTGTGATTATTCCAGTACTTCAATTTTACCAACCAAAAGAAGCGCTTTAACGTCCAGTTGAGCCAGTTGCCGCAGCAGAAGAAATAGTTCAAGAGGAACCTGCTCCTGTAGCACCTCCAGAAGTAGAGTCTCAAGAAATGGAACCTCAAGACGTGGAACTACCAGAAGAATCCCCTAGTGGAACAGAACCGCATCGCCCAGCCACCAGTATGCTTGCCAGATCCCTAGAGAGGTTAAGGCAGTATTACAGTTTGCCAGCACGCAGGACAGATAGGCTTGATGCTACTATACCTGACACCACACCACGTAGGTCAGTACGTACAACGAAAGGAAGGTTACCTGTTAGGTACCAAGAGTAGTCCTAGCAAACTAGTCTAGTATGACCCAGACAGGGTTTACTCAACTGTACAAAGTTATGAAGAAAATTGCATTTTATTGAGAATGTTATATGATGATAATGTTTACATGCTAAAGTGGTTATGATAGAAATGTGATTTTTCTAGAAATGTTCTTTTAAAGGACTGCGTGGCTGAGGACTTTGCCAGCCCAAAAACTGTGTTGTAAATAGTTGGCACTCAGTTCCCCATCTTGGTTTTACGTAAAGCCATTCTACCTCAGAAGAAAAACCCGTATGGTGTGGCCTTGAGTGAGGTCTGCAGCAGAGAAGTCCTGCAGCCCACCCAGGACCCACGTGGGAGGTTTTTGGTGCGGGTCTTTCACAAGAATATTGTATTTATTTGCACTGTGAAAATATTTTGATATTTTTCTATTTTGCAACTTGTACACAATGTAACGTTAAAGTGTCCTTACCTCCCGCAAGGGATGAGTTATGTTGTTAATGTTATTATAAAAATTGTTTTTTTTCTATTTCAGCCCGGGAGTGCTGACGATAACTAGGGGGGGATGTGTGGCCCAGCTGTGCTTGGTACACATGTTCCCTGGAGAATGCACAGAAAGGTAATCACAAATATCTGATAAGCACACAACACTTGACATTTTTCCTGGTTCCACCAGAGGGAGCCCTTGAGACAGCAGTGAGATAAAAGACAATCTAGCTGAAAGTTAGGGGTCGTTGGTGTTACCTCAGGAGGAGCAGACACGACATCTCTGTACGGAGTTACTTCAGGAGAAGCTGACATCTACTGCTGCCTGTGTGTCACGCTGTATAGCAGATATATATATGTGATGACAATAATCTATATCAAAAGGGCAACATACTATATAACATGCGCATAGCTATATGATAACATAGATTTACCTGACAGAAAGTCCAGTGGGTCAAAACGGAATCCGTTATACGCTGTCTCCGGCTAGAGGGTGACCGGGGTCTAAGCTGACCCTAAACTGGGGTCCTAACTAATCCCTCAACCTGGAGGTACTGTTAAAGGTACAGAGGTCCAGGCCACCAGCGTAAACCCTGTCTCCTATCAATCCCTGCCAACTGTATTCTAGTCCTAAGAAGGACCCTGAATACCACCAAAGGGAATGAACAGGTAACGGTTAATGAACAGAAAGACATACAAGAAAGACAAGAAATAAAGTAAATAAAGTCTTACATACAACACTCACACACAGTAGGAACACCTAAGGTCTCAGAGATAAACTATAAGCTGTAAGAGTAAAAACAACTAAGGAGCTCTTAGCTTAAGTATTCCCAGAACCGATCCAGTCTGCTAAACTATATGAATGCTTTCACCGGCATCCAACACCCAGACTGGCAGGAATATAAAGGAAACTAATTAGAACATAATCCAAAGCAGCCAGGCGAGGCTGGACCTAGTCTTAGCAAAGAGCTAGGTAAAATTAACTCTCTCATTACAAACACAAAGAAACAGCAGCTCAGCTGTGAGAAGTCAGAATGTGCAATCGCGACGATCTTCGTGGCGATGCACCCATGACAGTACCCCCCCTTCTACGAGGGGCCTCCGGACCCTCATGACCAGGTCTGTCCGGGTAAATTGTGTGAAAGGTCCGAACCAATCGATCTGCGTTATCATCAGATGCAGGGACCCACGTCCTCTCCTCAGGACCATACCCCCTCCAATGAACTTCCACGTTATCATTGACTACCACTGAAGGAGGAGGTAGAGGTGACGGTATGACTGGTGCCACATACTTTTTAAGTAAAGACTTGTGAAACACATTATGAATTTTAAACGTAGGAGGGAGGTCCAGACGAAATGCCACAGGATTAATTATGGAACTGATCCTGTACGGCCCGATGAATCTGGGACCCAACCTCCAGGAGGAAACTTTAAGTTTTATATTCCTGGTAGACAACCAAACCAGATCGTTCACCTTCAGATCTAGACCAGAAACTCTCCTCCTATCAGCCATCCGTTTGTAACGGTTCCCCGTAACCTTCAGTCTTAAGTGATCTGGAACTATCAGTCTCCCTGGAAGTCCCACAGGGGCGTCCCCCTGAGCCCCCAATACCTCCCCCTCAAGCTCAGAGCATACAGCTGACACTACAACTCCCTCCTGAGGAATAGGAACCGGATCATCCGTCTTCCCGGCCCCTGGGAAAGTACGAGATAAGGCATCAGGAAGCAACTTTATTGAGCAGTCATATGCGCGATGAGGAGGTAATTCTTTACACCCCTCCTCTGAGAACATCTCCCCAAAGTCCTCCAGAAAAGGAGGCAAAGTCCTAGGCACAACCGCACCGATGACCGTGCTCATGCAGTTATTCCTGCAAAATTCACCCCACTGGCTTATCTTTCTGGATTGCCAATCAATCACTGGGTTATGTTTAGCCAACCAAGGAAGTCCCAACACAATAGGAGTAGGTAGACCCTCCAACACATAACAAGACAATTGCTCTTTATGAATTGCCCCTACTCGAAGATCTATGTTATGAACAGCTTGTACCAAGCTACCTTGACCAAGAGGTCTAGAATCAATAGAGAGTATAGGGACCGGTTTGGCCAATACACTCAGTTGCATACCATGCACCTGGGCAAACCGAGCGTCCACCAGATTAGCCCCGGACCCACTATCAAGAAAAACAGAAATCCTCTCAGTTCTAGTACCAATCACCACCTCCGCAGGCACGAGAAACTGAGAGGGATTTGGGGACGAAATACACACTCCCAGGTTAACTCCTTGGTTCAAAGAGGTCCGGGATGGACACCCTCCAACAAAATGTCCCTCTCTCCCGCAAAAGAAACACCTTCTAGTCTTGCGGCGCACCGCTGATTCCCTCCTACAAAATGATGTCCCTCCCAACTGCATGGGTTCCTCAGAACAGACCAGGGGAACCTCAGTATAAGGGACTTTAGTAGTAGGTGGAGTCATCACGGGGGGCGGAGTTACCTCGCGTCTTCCCGAAGACGTCTATCAATGCGAATAGCGAGGGCCATAGCAGCCTCCAGTGATGGAGAATCATACTGAGCCAACACATCTTTTAATTTGTCAGACAACCCTTGACAAAACTGGCTCCTAAGAGCTGGGTCATTCCACTGAGTATCTGTTGCCCATCTACGGAACTCAGAAGAATATTCCTCCGCTGGACGATTTCCTTGCCGTATTTTACGCAACCTTGTTTCAGCAAGGGAGACTCGATCCGGATCATCATATACCAGACCCAGGGCAGTAAAAAATCGATCCACTGACTGGAGATCTGGGGAGCCTGGAGGAATAGAGAACGCCCAAGATTGAGGATCCCCTTGTAAGAGCGAGATAACAATTCCCACCCTCTGCTCTTCACTCCCAGATGACCGAGGCCGCAGCCGAAAGTACAATTTACATGCCTCCCGGAAAGTAAAAAATTTGTCCCGCCCACCAGTGAACCTGTCCGGGAGAGCAACCTTAGGTTCAGATCTGGTTTGCTCCGGGGGAGACAAAACCTTGGACTTAATGTCTGCCAACTCCATGGACAATCCCTGCAACTGCCGGGCCAGCTGGGCTACTGGATCCATGATAGCTGGGGAGAATCTTTAGTATGGCCGGTGAAAATGTCACGCTGTATAGCAGATATATATATGTGATGACAATAATCTATATCAAAAGGGCAACATACTATATAACATGCGCATAGCTATATGATAACATAGATTTACCTGACAGAAAGTCCAGTGGGTCAAAACGGAATCCGTTATACGCTGTCTCCGGCTAGAGGGTGACCGGGGTCTAAGCTGACCCTAAACTGGGGTCCTAACTAATCCCTCAACCTGGAGGTACTGTTAAAGGTACAGAGGTCCAGGCCACCAGCGTAAACCCTGTCTCCTATCAATCCCTGCCAACTGTATTCTAGTCCTAAGAAGGACCCTGAATACCACCAAAGGGAATGAACAGGTAACGGTTAATGAACAGAAAGACATACAAGAAAGACAAGAAATAAAGTAAATAAAGTCTTACATACAACACTCACACACAGTAGGAACACCTAAGGTCTCAGAGATAAACTATAAGCTGTAAGAGTAAAAACAACTAAGGAGCTCTTAGCTTAAGTATTCCCAGAACCGATCCAGTCTGCTAAACTATATGAATGCTTTCACCGGCATCCAACACCCAGACTGGCAGGAATATAAAGGAAACTAATTAGAACATAATCCAAAGCAGCCGGGCGAGGCTGGACCTAGTCTTAGCAAAGAGCTAGGTAAAATTAACTCTCTCATTACCAAACACAAAGAAACAGCAGCTCAGCTGTGAGAAGTCAGAATGTGCAATCGCGACGATCTTCGTGGCGATGCACCCATGACACTGTGCTCATATTTAGGTGTGTGTAGGACGACAGGCGAGTGGAAAAAGGGAAAGAGTGACCGAGGTGATATAGCAACGATAGCTGCCTCCACTCTACACAACCGGACACCGGGTCC